>JACXGM010002467.1:24038-46996 GCA_016801145.1 Umbra pygmaea
CTCTGTCCCTGGACACGGCTGATGTAAGGAGAGCTTTTAAAAGAGTAAACCCGCGGAAGTCTCCAGGGCCAGATGGCATTCCAGGCCGTGTCCTAAGAGGATGCGCTGACCAGCTAGCGGAGGTATTCACCACCATATTCAACCTCTCCCTAACCCAGTCTGTAGTTCCCTCCTGCTTCAAGCAGGCCACCATTGTCCCAGTTCCAAAGAACTCTACCATCACCTGCCTAAATGACTACCGCCCAGTAGCACTGACCTCCATCATCATGAAGTGCTTCGAGCGGCTGGTCAGAACCCACAGACGATGCCATCACACTAATGGCACACACTGCCATCTCCCATCTGGAAAAAGGGAACACATACGTGAGGATGCTATTTGTGGACTACAGCTCAGCATTTAACACTATTGTTCCTGCTAAGCTCATTCCCAAGCTCAGGACCCTGGGTTTTAACACCTCCCTGTGCAACCGGATCCTGGACTTCCTAACGAGCAGACCCCAGATGGTGAGAATGGGCAACCTCACATCCTCCGCACTGACCCTGAGCACCGGAGACCCACAGGGCTGCGTACTCAGTCATATCCAGGCCGTGACCTTTTCTCACTGCTGCCATCTGGTAGACGTTACCGGAGCATCAAGGCACGGACTACCAGATTAAAAAACTGCAGGCCATTCGGCTGCTCAACATGGAACATTGATCACAAATCACAAATCATTTCTTGAGCCCTGACATTCTCTGGTCACTTTATCCACTCTACATCTGATGTAGCAGAATTCAATGCACCTTTAAAAGTAATTTTCCATGCCATATTTTATAATATTTATTACTTCTGCTGTCGTACACTCTTCGGACCACTGCTCAGTACATAGTGTATTTTGTATTTTGTTATTAATATTATCGTTTTATAATTTCTTTATATTGTATATAACCTTTTTAAGCCCTCTGTGTAGATGTGTCGAGCCTTGTCTAAAGAATTTCTCTGCATAGGATGATGTTATGTTATCTGATGCACATGACAAATAAACAACTTTGACGTTGACTTTGACAATTCAATCCAATTTCATTCCAGGTTGTCACTACAAAATGTGGAAACATCCAAGGGTGGTGAATAGTTATGCAATCCACTGTATGAAGTTGGCCCCCCCATTGTGGCTATAACAGCTGCAACTCTTATAGCCTTCCACAAGGTTTGAGTTTGTCTGTCGGAATTTCTACCATTTAATCTGAAGAGCACTTTTGAGGTCAAGCACTGATGTTGGACGAGAAGGCATGGCTTGCAATCTTAATTCCATTTCATTCCGAAGGTGTTCAATGGGGTTTAGGTCTGATAGGCCACTGAAGTCCCTATAAACTATAAATTACTGCCTAGATTTATTTATTTACTGTATTTATTGTGCAATTAATTGTATGCTTATTTATTTTTTGAGCATTTATTTATATATTTATTTCTTATTTTGTCAGACTTGGTCCTCCATACACGTTTGCCTGGCAACACTATATTATGTCGGCAACACAAACTCAGATTTCTTCCTTTCAGAATAAAAGTGCTAATTTTACTTAATTGCAATAGTAATTGTAAGTTATAGATTGCACATGTTGTGAATTCATTACAATGCTAGTGCAATGCAAAGTCAGATTTTAGTTTTTTCAAAATAGCGCTCGTTTTAATTCACTTCAATAATCATTGTTAATTCATTATAAATTTTACCAAATCCAATTGTAGTGGCTAGTAAACCAAAAAGTTACTTAATTGAAGGGTTTGTCTTGCTGATAAGGGGCAAGGTAAGTGCTAGAGCAACAGTGTATTGTCTTAAATACAATGAAATACAAACTAATAAACAAAACAAATTTTGACTGGAGCACCCTTGAAAAATCTGTGCACGTGCTGCTATTCCAGAATCCTGTAGAAAGGTTATCCCTTACTGAATGTTTTCATGATTGTCGAAAATCGGTCTATGATGCTTGTTTACCCCATTAGAATTTGACCCTATTTAAGACACCAACATTCTTTGCTGACCGTTTTTTGGAAATGCGGTCTTCATCCACAATTGGTCTCTGTATAGGTGCAGGTGGTTTTGCTGCACATTTAGCATGTTCTATAATCCTATAATTCTTTTTTTACGTGTCTATCAAATTAGCTTTTGAATTTGCCTGGAGCCTCGTACATTTTGATTTTCACAATATTTACTTGCTTATATGGTATTTATTACATTTCTTACCATATTCACAAATCCATATGTATAAAAAAATCGATACTGTGATTTTTGCAGGATGACTTTAAATAGTATAGTTTTGTTGCTGCTTTTGACAATTTTTTTTCATTCACACAGAAAATCGTCCAAATGTTGAGTCAATGGAGCTGGCTGACCAGAGTCAAACATTGGCACTGAATATCATCATTAAAGAAGAAAAGGAGAAAGACATCTGGGAATCAGTTGAATATGGTAAGAACGATCAGGTTTTACTAAAAAAATGTTCCCCTTTAAGCCTAGTCACGAGGGCAACCCCTCACAGGTCCAGGATGTTCGAAGATTGACCACCAAGTCATCTGATGCTTATGGGCATAAATACAGTGTCTTGCACAACTATCCAGCCCTCTTACAAATTTCCACATTTTGTAGTGTGACCACCTGGAATGAAACTGGACTGTTTTGTACATCCACATGAAGGCTTACAAACTCATTGACTATTTATTTATACAGGGCATCCGGAAATATTCACAGCGCTTCACTTTTTCCACATTTTGTTATTAGTTTTACCTTTACCAGGCAAGTTGGCTGAATACTTTCTCATTTGCAGCAATTGCCTGGGGAGAAGGGGGGAGAGGGGAATGAATCTCTGTGACACTAAATATCCCATTGCACTATTCGTAAGTGTAGGGGTGTTAACCCCGCTATCCTGGACAAATTTCCAATCTGGCCCTCATACCATCATGGCAACCTAATCATCCCTATCTCTCAAATGGCTCATTCATTCCCCTCTCCCCCCTTCTCCCCAGGCCATTATATATCTCAATAAAATAAATATTATCTTGCGTAGCTGTGTGTGTGACCACACTGCAGACGGAAGTGCTACTAGCTTACACGTGTCTGAAAGCTGACAGACTGTATGAGAACATAAGGTAAACTCACAAACACATATTGGATACACATTAATTTCATGGTAGAGACAGAACCTGCTTTGAATCTAATCCTGCAAACTCTGCTGCATATGACTGTACTGCAATCCTGAATAATGATTGGCTGCTAACATGAATGCATTTAAGCTAGATATGCAAGTACAGTAATTTGCACAATGTTTGTGCTTTCTTTATGATGGTCTTCAGTTAATCTAGCACCTGTTTGGTGCCACAATGCAAGCACCCAAATATGATGACGGCTATAAAAATTGCACCAAATGTATTATATGTAACGCAATATAAAACTAGCTAGTGTATTACAGATTAACATTTGTTGCTTTTGCTTGACTCAATATCAGGGGATGGGCAGAAATGTTGTTTTGTTAAAAAGATAATGGGAGCAGGGTTCTCAGAACAAAGTTGCGTACTCCCCTTACTCAGAACTTAAACTTGTAGTTTAATGTTTAACAATAGGTCTTGGGCTGGCTAGGAACATATCCTTGTTAGATTAAATAAGAAATAAATAATAATTGACCTGCAAAAATCACCTCCTGCTTTAGCACTCAGCAGCCACGCTCTGTGAGTTGGCGTGTTGTACTACCAATTTGTGGCTGGGCGGTTGTGGCACACTGGCAATGACAGAATGTCCAATCTAGCCTACAGTACCATAGCAAAGTGTTAACTGCTACATGCCTAAATTCATTGACTAACTGCCATGTGATTGGCTGATTACATATTTGCCTTATGAGCTGTTGAACTGTCGTACATAATGAAGTGAGTACATTACAGTATGATGCATGCCCTACTTGATGCTGCAATGCACAGAAGAGCTTGTTAAGTTTATCCTTTTTCGCTCTGTACCCTGCTTATAGTATTTCTGTGTGTGCCATAGTGGGCTAAGTTGCTGCATTGCAGGACAGTCTACGTCATGATAGTCATTGGTTCGAGCCTGACTATGAGTTCCTCTTCTTTCCCCGGACCTCCAAAACGAGGCAGCGCAAATTGGCATAGCGCTGCCCGAAATAGGTAAAAATATCTACATACCCACAGTGCTCTCCAGCAACTCCTTTTGTCGAATGGAGATCGAATGCCTGTAAATTCAATCATGGAAGTATAGTTTGAATGTAATCATTCCATACATGATCTGACTAATGATTTCTGTGTTGGATGAGCAGTGTGAAAATAATCAGTGGCTTGTTGACATGTGGTTGGATGAACCATGTGCGCATCCCTCACCATGCCGCATCTGTCCAAGGAGTTGCAGAGCTGCCGACAAGGCAGGGTCAGTGGGAATTTGGATGGGAGAAAAAAACTGACAAACAAATACAATTATTTCTCTTGATATTTAAAATCTATTCAAAAAAGCTATTTAAATGTAAAATTGATTCCTTACCTTTATTTTGTTGTTTGAACATAATTTATTTTTCATTGGGCTTGCATTTGTGCACTTTCACTATGTTTCCCATGAATGCCTGTCTCTGCTTTCTAATGGCCTGTCCTAAAAAATAAAAAATACCACCCCAGTTTACCCTTTACGGAAAACATTCCACTTGTCACATACCTATGAGAAAATATAATTGTAGGTATTTTTTTTTGTTTATTGGATGCAATGATTATGCATGCATGTTCTGCTTAATCACATGTGGTTCTGTTCATTCTCACAGAACAGACCTCTGACTCCTCTCACCAAGTGGAGACGTCTCCTGTATCAGTAAAGCAAACCCAGGAAGGTAGCAAAGCTAAGGGTGCTCACCACTGCCCACACTGTGAGAAGAGGTTTCCTTTCCCATCCCACCTTAAAAGACACCTGCGGAAACACTCTGGAGAGAAGCCATACTCTTGCTCTGTCTGTGGGAAGTGTTTCCCGGTGTCACACCATCTGACTGTGCACCAGAGAGTGCACACAGGAGAGAAACCATACCACTGCTCTGAATGTGGTATGAGTTTCTCACAAGTTACTGGGTTAAAAGGACACCAGCGAACACATACTGGAGAGAAACCTCACCACTGCTCTACATGTAGCAAGAGTTTCTCCTATCTGCGAGACCTACAACGCCATCAGTTAATTCACACAGGAGAAAAGCCATTTTCTTGTTCTGACTGTGGGAAGGGTTTCATCTCATCAAGCAATCTAACAGTCCATAAGAGAGTTCACACAGGAGAGAAGCGATATCAATGCTCTGAATGTGGGGAAAGTTTCTCATATGTGGGTAGCCTAAAACAGCACCAACGAATACATACAGGAGAGAAACCATACTCCTGCCCTGACTGTGAGAATTGCTTTACATCTTCATATCAGCTAACAGTTCATCGGAGGGTCCACGCAGGAGAGAAACCATTCTGATGTTCTTAATGTGGGGAGATTTTCCTCTCAAAAAAGTTAACTAGAAATTACATTTTACAACATCACCAGAACAAAAGCCTTATATGACTAAAGCAAAGTTTTCATATCCTGCATAAAGACCATTTGTCAGTAAACTTAATAATGTTAGAGTCCATTTGTGAGAATCCCTATCGGTAATGTTAGATCTGCATAGATGAGTGTAAAATGTCTTTGTTAAAAAAAAAATTGGAATTAGTTATAAATGTAAATACAGCTTAGGTGAAACCTTTTAATGCATGACCATACTGTGCATAGCATTGCTGTATTAGTGGTTTAAATAAGCAGTCTCCCAGACTGAATTACTTCAAAAAGTTAAGGCGAAATTTCACCATAAATCAGCTATGTAATATACTAATGAGTAATGTAAGCAATGGCCATTTGTGTCATATAAAATTATATTGAGCCAACACATTCCAAAAGTGGCAAGTTTGAATTTTTTTGGGAAATACCACAAGGTCCGTGATTCAAAGCAAACTTAGTGCCCGTATCTCTACCATATAGATACCTGTGTTTGTGAAAGAACCTTGAAACTGGGCCGATAGCTAGAAATGCGCTACAAACCTTTTAAAACAAGCATTCTTATCTAAGCACAAACATTCATTGTGACACTGTGGCAGTACTGTGCCCAGATTTAGCTAACTAGATGATTGATTGCTGAAAGACCAGTGCTCTTTGGCACTGTTGCCAAAGAATGATTTCCCAGGTAGACTTATACTAATTGCTAACAAGGCAGACAAAGCATACATGATGGAAGTAGGGATGTGCGGTAAACCGGTACTGAGAAAGAACTGTGGTACCAGAGTCTCAAAACCGTGCTATACTAGCATTTTATGTACTTTGATACTCAACTAAAACATTGCGTTAAACAATTCATCTTAATTTTCATTAGGACAAAAGTGCAAAAACTTCTGGCAACATCAATTCCATTGGAAAATAAATGCTGTGATAGGGAAGTGGATGTGCCTATTGCCCTGTGAGAATGTGTCTGTGAGAGAGAGCGAAAGACAGCTGCTTAGACAGAATGGCAATGGAGCGCAATCGTCATTATGTAAACGCATGTTGCTCATAGTAATATATGGAAGTACTTCACCTACAAGCCAAATGATAAAGGTATGCCCCAATATATCGCAGGGCCAGTTTGTAAAATATGTTTGTCTCGCGAATGGGGCAAGACACATTGAAGTTTCATCGCTACAGTAACCACTATCACATCCGCACAGCCATGAATGCACACAATTCCATTCTGTGAATAATCATAGAATATCAGGCAATGCCTGCTGGAAAACAATCACGTTTTCTCTATATGTACAAAATGCACATCTACAGTCATATGCAAAAGTTTAGGCACCCCTGACAATTTGCATGATTTTCATTTAAAAATAATTGGGTGTACGGATCAGCAATTTCATTTTGATCTATCAAATAACTGAAGGACAGTAATATTTCAGTAGTGAAATAAGGTTTATTGGATGAACATAAAATGTGCAATATGCATCAAAACGAAATTAGACAGTTGCATAAATTTGGGCACCCCAAAAGAAATATCACATCAATATTTAGTTGAGCCTCCTTTAGCAGAAATAACAGCCTCTAGACAATTCCTATAGCATGTTATGAGTGTCTGGATTCTGGATGAAGGTATTTTGGACCATTCCTGCAAAACATCTCCAGTTCAGTTAGGTTTGATGGTTGCTGAGCCTGCTTCAAATCATCCCACAGACGTTCAATGATATTCAGGTCTGGGGGCTGGGATGCCCATTCCATAACATTGTTCTTGTTCCTCTGCATAAATGCCAGCGTAGATTTTGAGCAGTGTTTTGGGTTGTTGTGTTGTTGAAATATCCAGCCCTGGCATAACTTAAACTTTGTGACTGATTGATCTACATTATTCTCAAGTATCTGCTGATATTGAGTGGAACCCATGCGACCATCAACAAGATTCCCAGTTTTGGCACTGGCCACACAGCCCCACAGCAGGATGGAACCTCCAACAAACTTTACTGTGGGTAGCAAGTGTTTGTCTTGGAACGCTGTGTCTTTTGGCCGCGATGCATATCTCCCCTTGTTATGACCAAAAAACTCCATCTTTGTTTCATCAGTCCACAGCAGCTTCTTCCAAAATGAAGCTGGCTTGTCCAAATGTGCATTTGCCTATGTCAAGCCACTCTGTTTGTGGCGTGTGTGCAGAAAAGGCACTTCTGGCCTTAACAAGAACTGTGCCTGTGGTCTTCCATTTCCTCACTATGTTCCTCATATAGTGGACATTGACAGCTTAAATCTCTGCGATAGCTTTTCGTAGCCTTCGCCTAAATCATAATGTTGAACAATCTTTGTTTTCAGGTCATTTGAGAGTTGTTTTGAGCCCCCCATGTTGCCACTTTTCGGAGGAGAGTCAAAGAGAACAACAACTTGCAATTGGCCACCTTCAATACCTTTTCTCATGATTGGATGTACCTGTCTATGAAGTTCAAGGCTTAATGAGCTCACCAAAGCAACTGTGTGTTCCAATTAATCAGTGCTAGCTAGTTACAGGTATTCAAATCAACAAAATGACAAGGGTGCACAAATGTATGCACCTGTCTAATTTAGTTTTGATGCATATTGCACGTTTTCTGTTAATCCAATTACCCTCATTTTGCTACTGAAATATAACTGTGTCCTTCAGTTATTTGATAGATCAAAATAAAATTGCTGAGGCAAACACCCAATTATTTATAAATTAAAATCATGGAAAATGTCAGGGGTGCCTAAACTTTAGCATACGAAAGTACCACATTTAGTGTTATTTAGCTGTGATTTAGCTGTGATTTGATTATTCATAGTTTCTTCTAATTTTGAAATTGAATGATTCAATGAAAGCCAAATATACATGACAGATCTGAATCGCTCAGCTACAAGGAGTAATAATATAAGGAATTAACCCCTGGGGGAAAACAGAATATACATTATAATATTTTGTATTACATAGACTACAGTTTAAAGTTGTCAGATACTTTCTTAATACCATTTTGTTATGTGTTTTTATGGTTATCAGTGATTTTACTGTGGAATCAATTTGGTATTGATACTGAGGTACCAAAGCAAGTATTGGTTTCAAAGTAAAAATGTTGGTATCGGAACATCCCCAGATGGGAGATAAAGGACCTAGCTAGCTCCATTATCCTATACATTGTTGTGCTTTTTTCCTTTCGTTGTCACAGCTAATCCATCTTGAATATTAAACAGTCCAAAACAGTAACAGAATAATGTAATAATTTCAGCTAGCTATTCAGTTTAGCCAACAATGTTATTACAGGTTTCCCACTAGTCATGAAAAACATTTTAATTCATAAACTGTTTTCCCAGTCATGGAAAACAAATATGTATGAAACGTCCTGAAAATATTTGAAAGGCCATGGAAAATGGTAGTTTGGCTACAAAACCATATACCTGCTGTTTCTTTCAACTTCCCATGTAGCAAATTGAAAGACCACACGGTAAAATTAAAAGGAAGGTTTTCATGTATGTTGGGATGGTGATGAAAAAACTGCCAAATGAGAAAAGATACTGATTCTATTTCACTTTGTTAAATTTGCAAAGAGTGGTGTGATGTACCACCACTTAGTCAGGTGACGAACCTGGCATACACACTGTGTGCCCAATTATTAGGCAAGTCAATATTTTGACCATATCATCATTATTAATATGTTCCAACTCCAAAGTGTATGAACTGGAATGCTTATTAGATTTAAGCATATCAGGTGATGTGTATTTGTGTAATGAGGGATGATGTGGTCTAAACAGATCCAACACCCTATATCAAGGATTTGCATAAATATAAGTTAGCTTTTGTTCCTCAGGCAGAAGGGGCCAAAAAAGAGATTAACTAACTGCAAATAATCAACAGGGTCAAGAAACGCATTGAGAAAAAAAGACAAATTAACTGACCACCACTGAACAAGTAAAAATGTCAAGACTGGGCCAAAAACAGAGATCAACTTCATCTGAGTCTCCAGCAAGGTGGAGGTGGGGTACTGGAATGGGCTGGTATTATTAAAGATGAGCTAGTTGGACCTTTTCAGGTTGAAGATGGACTCAAACTCAAGTCCCAAACCTAGTGCCAGTTTTTAAGAGACACATTATTCAAGCAGTTGTAGAGGAAAAAGCCTGCATCTTTAAAGAAGTCCATGATTTTTATGCAGGACACTGCTCCATTGCATGCATTGAAGTTATCTACTGCGTGGCTTGCCAGTAAAGGCCTAAAAGATGAAAGAATAATGACTTGGCCCTCTTCCTCACCTGACCTAAATCCTATTGAGAGCTTGTGTTCGATTCTTAAATGGTCGAATTACAGTTAAGAAAAACAGTACACCTCTCTGAAGTGTCAGGGAGGCTGTGGTTGCTGCACAAAAAGTTTATCGTCAACAGATCAAGAAACTGACAGACTCCATGAATGGAAGGGTTATGACTTATTGAAAAGAACGGTGGCTGTATTGATCACTGATTTTGAAATGTCCGAAATCTTCATTTGTAAATTTGTAGTTGTTTGTTTAATCAACAAACAACTACAAATTTACAAATGAAGATTTCGGACATTTCACTTTAACAGATGAAAATAATCAAGTGAGTTGGAAAACTTTGTTTTTCATTTAATTATTTCATAATTATTCTGCACACTAATAGTTGCCTAACAATTGTGCACACATAGATATTCTCCAAAGAAAGCCTAGACCTCACTTTTAATTTCTTAACTATTTAGGTTAGGTGTATTTACATTTTGGATTGAGAGCAATAGTTGTTCAATAATAAAATTCTGAAGAATACAACTTGCCTAATAATTGTGCACACAGTGTACAAATAGTTTCTCATGAGTGAATGAGGGGCTACTACTTAAATTGAACCATACTCATGTTAAAAAGTTTATTTCAATCTGTTCTTAAGTTGTTTGATTAGCTATTCCTGATGAATTTTCTCTTGCTTTTCAATTAATCTCAGCAAACCAGCTAATATAACTTGACCAGGCAGAGTAGTGTACAGTGTCTAGAGTGGTAAGGATGCAGAATATATCTGTTAGTTGGTAATGGCTACTGTATACACAAACTTGTCATGTATACATGTGTGTTTCTATGCGTGCCTTGTATTATTTTGCTCACTTTTCAGAATCAGCAACAAATTCTGTTTCATTAAAAATATGAATTACAATCATGACTGGGGAGTTGTTTTTTGTATTATTATTATTATTGTTATTTTATATAAAGGTTGTCCCTTTCATTCAACTGTAGTTTCATGTTCAACTATCAAGCTTTGGAAAATTATTTGAGTGGAAAACCTGTATTATTAGGACATAACTTAAATTGTTCTGCCCAGAGATGGGCAAAGATACATCCAAATGTGCCCAGCAAATGTATGGCATAGCCTGTGCAAAGACCACTTACAGCTCATAGAAATAAAAAATCCAGTATCTCAAAATATTAAAATATAGAATTTTAATACAGAAATGTGGACCTTCTGAAACATATTCATGCACTCAATATTTGGTCGAGGCTCTTGTTGGAAAAGGAAATCGGTATCTCCATAAATCTTGTCATCTGATGGAAGCATGAAGTTCTCGACATTCTCCTGGTAGTTGGCTGCATTGTCTCTGGACTTGATAAAAACACTGTGGAAACATCACACTGGACTTCAAGCATCTTGGATTATGTGCCTCTCCACTTCTTCCTCCAGACTCTGGCACCTTGATGTCCAAATGAAATGCAAAATGTACTTTCTTCTGAATAGAGGACTTTGGACTGAAAAGAGGAATATTCCCAATGTTCCTCCCCAATTCCCACTAACCCTGCCTTATTGCTAGCTCTGCAACTCCTTGGACAGATCTGTGGGATGGCAAGAGGCATCGTCTAAACACGTCACCCATCTGATGATTCTTTTCACACTGTTCATCCAACACAAAATCCTCTATCCTGATCATGTACAGGATTATTGTTTTCACCAACTATACTTTCACAATTTGAATTTACTGGCGCTCGATCTGGACACAAGGAGTCACTGGAGAGCAACGGGACAGGATCAATAATCTGAGTTAACTAACTTAAATCCCATGCAGCGCTATGCCAATTTGCACTGCCTCATGCAGAAGGGCCGTGGAAATTTAGAGAACCCATGGTCAGGCCCGAACACGTGACTATCATGACGTAGACTGTCTTGCAATGCATCAATTTAGCCCACTACACCAGACGGACTCCAATTAACACTTTTTGATGAACTGCCATGAATAACTTTAAATCATTCTGTCATTAACCATTTTACGGGGGGTTACTCTGAATAGAATATTTTGAATTCTTCAAAACATCTTGCAAAACAAGTTTTTTTATGGATCCCTAAAAAAATGAGTTCTTAATAGATCCAAAAACTGTTACCCTATGTCAATATATACAATATTTTTATGTGACCTTCCCTTTTTCAAGGTGTTCAAAGTAAATGGGCAATTGACTGTTCAGCAGTTCCATGGCCAGGTGTGTGTCATTCCCTCATCAGTTAATTTAATGTAAGCAGATTTTATTTCAAGTGGGGCATTTGCATTCAGAATCTGTTGTGTTAAGTTAACCATTAATATGAAATCCAAAGAGCTGTCACTGCCAGTGAAGCAAGACATTATTTGGGTGAAAAATCAAACACATCTGAGAGATTGCCAAATCAACTATTTGGTTAAGGCTTACATACTGCGCTGGTGAGCTCAGGAACACCAAAAGGCTTGAAAAACCATGGAATTTTTTTTAATGAATGACAGAAGAATTATTTCCCAGTTGAAGAATAACCCCTTCACAACAGTTGACCAGATCAAGAACACCCTGCAGTACGTAGGAGTATGTGTCAAAGTAAAAAATCAAGAGAAGCCTGCAACAGAATAAATACAGGAGGGTTTATCACAAGATGTAAACGATTGGTAAGCCTAAAAAATAGTAACAGATCAGTTTGCCACTACCGAACCCAGTACAGTTCTGGAACAAAATCCTATGGACAGAGGACACAAAGATCAACTTTGTACCAAAAATGAGGGGAGAGAATAGTATGGAGAAGGGAATAAACCTGAAGCATACCACCTCATCTGTGAAGCAAGGGGGAGGTAGTGTAGTGTTATGACATGGCCATGGACTGGTTCCATAATATTTACTTATGATCTGCATAACTAGATCTCAACAGATATTATAGCCCTACAGTGGGGTGAAGAAGTATTTCATACACTGCTGATTTAGCAGTTTTTCCTACTTACAAAGCATGTAGAGGTCTGTAATTTTTATCATAGGTACACGTCAACTGTGAGAGACAGAATCCAAAACAAAAATCCAGAAAATCACATTGTATGATTTTTAAATAATGAATTTGCATTTTATTGCAAACCCTAGTTGGTTAGAGGCACACTCCGTCTCCAATAATCCATCTGGCCGCCCTAACCAGCTAGAGTCCCAGGAAGTTGGGAATGCTGATCCACTTGCTGGACCCTCCTTCACCCGGTCCTCAGACACCAGAAACCTCCCAGTAGCCACCCTGGTGGAAGTACAGTTAATCCGGAATGTATTCACAGCGCTTCACTTTTTCCACATTTTGTTATGTTACACCCTTATTGTTTTCCACATTTTGTTATGTTACACCCTTATTCCGAAATAGATTAAATTCATTATTTCCCTCAAAAGTCTACAAACAATACCCCATAATGACAATGTGAAAGAAAAGTGTTTGAAATTTTAGGAAATTTATTAAAAATAAAAAATGAAACAAAAACACATGTACATAAGTATTCACAGCCTCTGCTCAATACTTTGTTGAAGCACCTTTAGCAGCATTTACAGCCTCAAGTCTTTTTTAGTATTATGATACAAGCTTGGCACACCAATTTTTGGGTAGTTTCTCCCATTCTTCTTTGCTGGACCTCTCAATCAGGTTGGACGGGGAGTATGGCCTCAGATTTATGTCAAAACTTGCGAGCGTGAAAAACATACCTCCTCGAGCAAATTATATAATTTCACTGGCGCAGAAATTACTCTTCGCGCACCAATTCAACATTCAAGTGTAAACAAGCAGGTGCGAGCGTGAAACAAAACATAGGGAGAGGGAAAGAATGGCACCTGCGCGTATAAAATTAAGCAGCACGCACACAGAGCAGCCAAAACACGCCCGCGAGTGTCTGATTTACAAGTGCTGGAGGGCATAAGCTCTCGCAGGTAAATTCTGCACTCGAAGTTCATTTATACGCGCGCGGAGGATGGAAGAATTTATTGGACTTTAATATTTGTACCCCACAGAAGACAATCTACAAATGTGTACAATGATGCGCAAATATTTCACTATCTGCAAATGTGTATTTTTACGTTTGTGATGTGTAAAATCATATCCACAAAAATACAGGGTGATGTGTACAACACAAAACTGTTTTTACACATTTGCAGATTACTTCCTGTGAATTTGTGGGTCATGTTACATTTGTAAGTTCCTTTTTACACATTTGTGGAATTTTGTCCAATGTGTACTGCGGAGATCTGTGAATAAACATATACAGAAACATATCTCACGATTTTCACATTTGTGGAATTTTGTCCAATGTGTACTGCGGAGATCTGTGAATAAACATATACCACAATAAACATATCTCACGATTTGCAAATACACTAAATTAAATCTGTACAAATATATTTTATTTCACATACAAATAGTGATTTACGCATTTGTGGATCAATTTCTACACACAAAACTGTTTTTACACATTTGCAAATTACTTTCTGTGAATTTGTTGGTCATGTTACATTTGTAAGTTCCTTTTTACACATTTGTGGATTTTTGTCCAATGTGTACTGCAGAGATCTGTAAATAAACATATACACAAATCTCACAACCTAAAACATGTATTTTTACATTTGTGTTGTGTAAAATAATATTCACAAAAATAATGTGTGATTTGTAAATACACACAATTTAATCTGTACAAATATCTTTTTATTTCACATACAATGTGTGATTTACGCTTTTGTGGATCCATTTCTACACACAAAACTGTTTTTACGCATTTGCGTATTGCTTCCGGGCAATTACAACCAATCTGGTACAGTGTACAATTTTGCTACTAATGTACAGAGCATTTCTTAGAACAAATATATATGTATAAACAGACAAAAGAACATAGGGCAAAAAAAAATTTTTTTAATAAAGGGCAGTAATTCTATAAGAATGTTTGTAAAGGGTTTCCTTCAATTCTTGTTATTAATTAATACTAAAGATTTATAAAAAGTTTCAACTCATTCATCCACTGAGTGATATTAGGCTTCATCTTGAAAAAATGACATTTATGTATGAAATATTTACTTAACAATATTACATTGTTAATGTTAAAGTCATTTTCATCATTGCGAAAGATCCCAAATTTTATATCATTAATTGAAAGAGAGATTATCTTAATTCCTTTAGATACAAGCAGTTGAATAAGATCCAGCCAAAATCTTTGAACCACTTCACACAAGCAAAAAAGATGATCCAAGTTTTCGAGGTCATTTTCCCAAAAACTACAGTTTCCAACATCCATTTTAAATCTCTCTTTTAAGAAATCATTAGTCAGATAAATCCTATTTATAATTTTATATTGCATTTCTTTCATCTTTGGCAGGATAGGAAATATTAAATATTTACATCTAAGTTTTTTAATTGTCTCCTTACTAAAGTTTTTGAGAATATAATCTCTCTTGCAAGAGCTTATTTGGCAGTTAAGAAAAGAGTTGTTACATTTGTAATCCTGAAGATTAATATAATTAATACAAAGATGTCTTAAGGAAGGAATTACTTTTGAGTATATTATATCCTGCTTAACCATAGCTACAAGTGATACTGGAAGAGCTTTCACAATCTGTTTGAATTTCTTTTGAGTACATCTGATTTGAAATTTATTGCAGAATTCTACATGATGTAGAACATTTCCATTCACATCCATGAAGTGGGCAATTGCCCAGACACCTTTTAAAAACCATGTAAAAATAAAAAGCAATTTTCTATTTACCAATATGTATCTATTATTCCAGGTGGGTGTATTGTGTGGTGTGAAGTCAAAAGTCAAAGTCAAAGTTGTTTATTTGTCATGTGCATCGGATAACATCACATCATCCTATGCAGGGAAATTCTTTAGACAAGGCTCGACACATCTACACAGAGGGCTTAAAAAGGTTATATATAATATAAAGAAATTTTAAAACAATAATAATAACAACAAAACACAAAATACACTATGTACTGAGCAGTGGTCCGGAGAGTGTACGACAGCAGAAGTAATAAATATTATAAAATATGGCATGGAAAATTACTTTTAAAGGTGCATTGAATTCTGTTACATCAGATGTAGAGTGGATAAAGTGACCAGAGAATGTCAGGGTTCAAGAAATGATTTGTAATTTGTGATCAATGTTCCATGTTGAGCAGCCGAATTGCCTGCGGAAAGAAACTGTTTTTTAATCTGGTAGTCCGTGCCTTGATGCTCCGGTAACGTCTACCAGATGGCAGCAGTGAGAAAAGGTCATGGCCTGGATGGCTGTGGTCTCTTAGGATATTCTGTGTTTTCCTCAGGCATCGCTTGTGGTAGATGCCTTGCATGGAGGGGAGACAGCAGCCTATGATGCGCTCCGCTGACTTCACCACCCTCTGAAGGGCCTTGCAATCAGCAGCGGAGCAGCTGCCGTACCATGCTGTAATGCAACCTGAAAGGATGCTTTCAATGGTGCACCTGTAGAAGTTTGTTAAAATCCTGGCAGACATGCCAAACTTCTTGAGTCTCCTCAGGAAGTACAGGCACTTTTGGGCAGTTTTTGTTGCAGAGCTTCAGCTCCATCGATGTGTATCGGGGCAAGACCCTCCCTCTGCCATTTCCTAAAGTCCACTATCATCTCCTTAGAAATTATGCTTGAATAATAGTTTCCAATACAGAAGGACCTGTTGATGAAAATCTGATATTTTCATAGGAAGTTTCTTAACATCAAAATCACATTTTAGTAGAAAACTAATACCGCCCACTTTTTCAAAAATCCAATTGGGGATATAAGACCACAAAGAATTTTGATTTTGCATATAGCTTTTCAACCACCTGATTTTCAACATTCCATTCATATAGTCAAAATCAATTGCATTACCACCTCCATCCTCGTAAGATCTGATTAAATCCTGCTTGGCTATATAATGACATTTATTTCGCCAAATGAAATCAAAGTTTAGCTTGTTAATAGTTTTGACTACTTGAGGAGCTATTGGAAGGGAGTACGCTGGATATATTAATCTAGATAAACTGTCCATTTTAGTCAACAATATTCTGCCAAATAAGGAAAGGTCTCTTTGCAGCCATCTATTTAGATGTGATTTGCAATTATCAACATTATCTTTTATGTTTTGTTTTTCCGAAATGGTTCTCTTTAGTCACCACAATACCCAAGTATTTAACCTCTTTTTTAACCCTTATTTTATATAATGATTGCATGGGTTGGTCTTTTAAGGGCAATAATTCACATTTACTTAAGTTTAACTGAAGACCAGAGGCTTCTGAAAAAAATATTAATAACTTGTAATGTTATGGGGATTTGGAGCCCATTTTTAAGAAACAAAGTTTTATCGTCAGCCAACTGACTTATAATTATTTCTTTACCCATCACATTCAATCCTTCTATGATGCTATTCTTAACAATAAATAAAATAGACAGCATCTCTGCAACCATTAAAAACAATAAAGGAGAGCTACCACAACCTTGCCTTATTCCTCTACTAATATTAAATCTTTTACAAGTCCCATGTCCCAAAGATACACAGCTGTTTATATCAGAATAGAGCAAATGAATAGTATCTTTGAATTTGTCGCCGAAACCAAAATAGTGAAGTGTTTTTAAAATAAATTCATGTTCAACAGAGTCAAAATCCTTATAAATATCCAGAAAAAGAATAAACCCATCAACATCAATTACATCACTATAGTCTAATAAATCCATAACAAGTCTGATGTTATTATGTTTAACTCTTCCTTTTATAAATTCTGACTTTCACTTATTATGTCTGCTATCCCTATTTTATGTCTAGTAGCAATGGAACCTGAAAGTATTTTATAATCAGTGTTTAATAATGTAATCGGTCTTAAATTATCTAATTGCCGTTTGTCTTTCCCTGGCGTAGGAATCAGAGTGATTACCCCCTGTTTCATGATAATTCATGAGTCATTAATTCTTTCTTAACTATACATTCTTTTAGCGCTTCAAATGAAATAATCCTCAAATCCAAGAATACATTTTCTTTATAGCTGCGTCTAGTTCATCAATTTTAAGGTCAGCGTCACATATTGCTCTAAAAGATAAATCAATCTGGGGGATTAGTGGACAAATATTTTGAAAGAAATTATTGCAGTCCACTTTTGAGAACTGAGAAGAATATAATTTAGAAAAAAACATGTAGACTTCTTTTTCTATGATTTTAGGGTCTTTCGTTTCTTCACCATTACTAAAAGACTAGAGATGCAATTTTTTTTGGACGGCACTTTTCTAGATTGAAGAAATAAGAGGAATTCTTTTTCCCTGATTCAATCCACCTTGCTCTCGATCTCACGAACGCTCCCTTTGCTTTGTCAAAATAATGCTGATCTAATTTGTTCTGCAACTCGATGAATTTGCTTTTTTCTTCAGAGGTTAAATTGGTGTTGCTACAACATGTATGTATTTCTTGTAGTAGTTTGCTTTCCATCTCTTTTTTTTTTCTGGCAAGAACGTTACCATACTGAATACTTCTCTAATTTTAAATTTGATAAATTCCCATTTGTTGCTATGACCAACAATCGCGTCATCATTTTGTATTTCAGAAGTTGTTTCTCAAATCTTACTGCAATAGTCTTCATTTTGTAATAATTTGGCATTAAATTTCAAAAAACCTTTCTTATCAGTTAATTTTTTGTGGGATCTAAGAGTAGTTCTATGAAGCAATGATCTGATAGAGGTGCATTTCACATAGTTGTCTTTGTAACAAGATTCATTATACTGTCAGTACCCAACCAATAATCAATCCTAGACTTACAACTTCCATTTGGCCTAAACCATGAAAACTCTGCAATACTAGGATACATCATTCTCCAGATTTCACTAACGTTATTCTCAGCCATAAAGTTATTGATTAGAGTATTATATTGAGGCTTTCAAACTCTAGCTGGCCACCTATCAAGCCACTCATCTGGAGTCATGTTCCAATCTCCTCCACATAAAATATAATCTGTAGGATATTGACCTTTAAGATCAGAAATCACCTTTGTTATATTGTCTAACAGTGACTTATTTTGCTTATCATTATTATATCCAAATACATTAGTCATCATTAAGAAAGAATCATCAATTTTCACCACAGCTGTCAACCAATGCCCTTCTGTGTCAGCCCGATGTGTGACAATTTCTCCTGGAAAGTTATTAAAGCAGATGGCAACTCCTCCGGATCTTGAAGAGCCATGACTGAACAGGATTTTCCCTCCCCATTGATTCAACCAGAATGATGAAACAGCTTCTGAGGAATGAGTTTCTTGTAAAAAAACGATGAGATTTTTGCCCTTTAAAAAATAAAAACAATGCTTTTCGTTTAATAAGTTCTCTTAAGCCCCTAACGTTTAACAAACCAAAAGAGATTTTAACATTAGGCATGACCTAACAAGACAAGTGAAAAAAAAAATAATAAAGTGATAATAATAATGTTATATGATATTTGCTACTAGAAAAGAAGCTTCCACCTATTGGAGCTCTCAAACCGCTCATAAGATTCCCCACCTTTTAAGACAACCTGAAAAGAACTGTAGACCGTTATCCTCAATGCAAATTTTGTCAAAGTACACATACAGCCCCCGGAGAAGGATTCACCTTCCAGCCCCAGAAGTATAACATCCTGACAAAGTCAGCCCAAAATGTCATCATCCTAAAGAGGTCTGGGGACCTTTGTCCTCAACACGACGACCATCAATGTATGCGTAGGGTCCCCGAAAAGAGGCTTGCTTCCCCGCCTTCCTTGCTTGGTCTATCAACAGCCACAAACGTTCTCTTGCCTCCAAATCCTCTTTGAGTAACATCTCCGCAAAACTGATGCCTTCCATCTTGCATATAGACGATTCTTTGTTCTTCAGCCACACTTCATCCTTCACATGTCTCAGTGCAAACAAGATGATAACTTGTCTTGAGGCGGTTATCCTCTGGTTTGCCAAGTCTGAACAACATCCACCGCATGCTCCATGTCTGCCGCATACTCTTGGGCAATTTTCTTCAGTATGGGAATAATGGTCGCTCTGAGGTTTTCATCTTTTTTTCTTTTAATCCCCTCACTCGAAGACATGTTCTCATGCTATATCGTTTCTGTTCCATCACTTTCTTCTTCAATACTTTATTTTCCTCCCTTAAATGACTATTAGCCCTCTCCACTTCCAACATTCTCTTTTTAACGTCCTTTAATTCTTCCAAGTTGAATTGCACGGTCTTGGTTAGACTAACAATCATGGCGGAGTTCTGTCAGTTTTGTTCTTTGATGTCTCCTAACTGCGATTCAATTCCAGTCACACGTTTGCCCAGTTCCAAAATTGCTTCTAAAATATCATTATTTGAAGCTTGGAGATGCCGACCCTCAGAGTTTGGCTTAGTTTTCTTTTCTTTTGAAGATTTACTTGGTGTTGGCGGCATCTTGTCCGCGTTCCCTCTTTGATTGTAGCGTTACGTCCATTGCACAGTAATTATGCTCACCATCATTTGGCTTATCTGATATTGTAAGATTTGAAGAGGTCGGCGGTTGCAGAGTGGCTGGTTTAAGAATTTGCTGAATATATGAATATTCAATTGGGTTCTAGTCTGTGCTCTGGCTGAGACACTCAAGGACATTCACAGTGTTGTCCTGTAGCCACTCCTATGTTATCTTGGCTGTGTGCTTAGGGTCGTTGTCCTGTTGGAAAATGAACTTTCACCCCAGTCCGAGGTCCAGAGCACTCTGGAGCAGGTTTTCAGCAAGGATGTCTCTGTACATTGTAAATTGTTACCTAAAATGTCTTTGTACCCTGTAGCATTAGGATGACCCTTCACTGGAATTAAGGGGATAGCTCATACCCTAAAACACACCCCCAGACCATTATACATCCTTCACCATTAGTATGGGTGTCCTTATGTGGCTATACAGTGTATACAAAAAATATGCATCATTGAGATCATTGAGAAACGCCACCACAATAGGCTATAAATCTTAATTTATCAGAAAATTCAACAGCGTTTCTATTATAATTTTGGAAAATATTATTGTGAGTACATGAATATTTTAAAATTTTGGCAATGTATATTAAATCTCAAGAACCAAAATGGTAACAAGGAAACAATAAACTGGGTCACAGTAATATCCCGAAAAATAAAAATGTTGTTGGATTTATAAAGGAAAATAGCAGGGTACCGTGCTAGTTTAAGCTCTAAACAAATATATTACAGAAGTAGTAGATCAGTAGAGAGTATACTATAAGCCAACATGGCCTAGAAACACAACATATAGTATTTAATATCCCACAACCCCCGTGTGTCCTTCAGTCCCTTAAATAGGCACCTAAGTACCTAAGTCACATCAGGTGCACCTCATTGCCTAGGCTCTGATCAGGGAGTGTGTGGGGAGCAATGGTTTCAGGAAGTAGGGATTCTAGGTGCGCCAGCAGGGAGAGCTATAAGAATGGAGACAATGACAGTTGCTCTATGTAGAACAGCATGCAACTGTAGCAAATCTCTTATCATTAAAAGAAAAATTACAAAAAATGCATTTCTCCTAAATTGAATGCATTTATATCAGATTTTGATTTTACATGGAATTTAGATGTTGTGAAAGTTGTCCAGCACTCTGGAGAATAATTTAGACTTTTTATTTTTATGATACATTTTCAAAAAGATACTGCAAATAAATGCTCATTTTCACATTTAAAAAATGTATAAAAAATCTTTATTTTTAAAAGAAAAAATGAAATGTTCTTCTGACAAATTTTAATTCTAAATTTGATAATTTATTTAAAATCCGATTTTGATTTGACATGGAATTCAAAGGTTTTAAAAGTTGTCCAGCCCTCTGCAGAATAATTTGAACCTGTTATTAAGTTTGTATGATACATTTTGGAAACATTATTGATGATACATGCACACTTTCACAATTTAAGTCCAAAGAAATGTTTCATCAAATCAAAGGTTGTAAAAAAGTTGTCCAGCTTTATTTAGAAATATATGCACCTGTAGCAAAGTTTTTATGATGAATTTTGAAAAAGTTACTGCAAATAAATGCGTTTTTTTATTTCAAATAAAATCTTGATTTGGCATGGAATTCAAAGGTTGTAAGGTGTCCAACTGTCTGCAGAATAATTTGGACCTGTAATGAAGTTTCTATGATACCTTTTGCAAATGTTATTGAGGATAAATGCACATTTCCACATTAAAGAAATTGCTGATAAATAACAAATTATTTTCTTCATCAAATCAAAGGTTGTAAAAGTTGTCCAGCTCTATTTAGAACAATATACACATGTAACAAAGTTTTTATAATCAATTTTGAAAAGGTTATTGCAAACCTGTTGTAAAAGATGTCCAGCGCTCTGCAGAATAATTTGGACCTGTAATAAAGTTTGTACAACATTTTGTAAACAGTATTGAGGATAAATGCCCATTTTCACATTTTAGATATTGCTGTTAAATCCCAAATTATTTTTTCAATCTAATCAAAGGTTGAAAAGAATGCCTAGCTCTAATTTTGTAACATCCAGCCCAGGGTGGGCTGGAGTGGACATTGAGAGATGGACTCCATGTGTAGTGTGTATTTATGATATTTGTGTTGCTTATGGGGATATCAATGCCAGTACTTACGTACTGTTGATCATGTTTGTTGAATGTGTATGTGCTAAGTAGGTGTGGCGCCTTCCCCTCGTTCACCTGGTACTGATTGGGGACTGAGTTGGTCTAAGAGCTTGCCAGCAGCATAGAGCCCTGTATTGCCCTGCTGGTTTGCTTCTAAAGCTAAGCAGGGTTGGGCTTGGTTAGTCCCTGGATGGGAGACCAGTGCTGCTGGAAGTGGTGTTGGAGGGCCAGTAGGGGGCACTCTTCCTTCTGGTCTAAAGATCAATCCCAATGCCCCAGGGTGGTGACGGGGACATCTGCCCTGCTTAGAGTGCCGTCTTTCGGATGGGACGTTAAATGGGTGTCCTGACTCTCTGTGGTCATTAAATATCCCATGGCACTTATCGTAAGAGTAGCGGTGTTAACCCCGGTGTCATGGCCAAATTCCCAACCAGGCCTCACCTCAATCATGGCCACCTAATAATCCCCCTCCTTCTTAATTGGCATATATAACTACTCATCTCTCCACCTGATAGCTGATGTGTGGTGAGCGTTCTGGCGCAAAATAGCTGCCATGCATCACCCAGGTGGGTGCTACACATTGGCGGTGGATGAG
>JACXGM010002468.1:0-46777 GCA_016801145.1 Umbra pygmaea
ACTCAGATTTGTCTTCCCGTCCCGAATGATGTTTAGGTTTCACTACGTAATACGTAACTGCAACATAACATTAAACACATGTACATTATATACATACAGTGTGATTTGGTAAAAACAGTCAAACTTGTTTTATTCAGCGCAAAGCAAATCGCTCGAGAATTGTGTTGCGTGGACAAGGGGGTGAGAAAATATGTTGAAGGGAAATTCGTTTTCATTTTATATAATAATAATTCCAAGGTATACACAATTGACGCACTTGTTCACTAGTCTCGATAGCAGTATCGATAAGCTCGGACCTTATTGATTATCGGGTTTTGAAAAATTTGGAACCGGGTCCGTAATAGAACCGGGTTCGAGAACCATCCCTATGGACATGTACTGGCTTAAGCAGGGGGACACGTCTGGCACTGCATGATTTGAGTCCCTGGCGGCGTAGTGTGTTACTGATGGTAGCCTTTAGGGCTGGTAAGATATGCGTGTCGCGATACAATATGCACTCCAGATCCCGTTTGCCTGGCAACAGTATATAATCCCCGCAACATGAACTCTGGTATTTCATTTAAAAATAATAGCACTCCTCATTCAATATACACTCACCTAAAGGATTATTAGGAACACCCGTTCAATTTCTCCTTAATGCAATGATCTACTCAACTAATCACATGGCAGTTGCTTCAATGCATTTAGGGGTGTGGTCCTGGTCAAGACAATCTCCTGAACTCAAAACTAAATGTCAGAATGGTAAAGAAAGGTGATTTAAGCAATTTTGAGCGTGGCCTGGTTGTTGGTGCCAGACGGGCCGGTCTGAGTATTTCACAATCTGCTCAGTTACTGGGATTTTCATGCACAACCATATCTAGGGTTTACAAAGAATGGTGTCAGAAGGGAAAAACATCCAGTATGCGACAGTCCTGTGGGCAAAAATGCCTTGTTGATGCTAGAGGTCAGAGGAGAATGGACCACCTACTTCAAGCTGATAGAAGAGCAAATTTGATTGAAGTAACCACTCGTTACAACCGAGGTATGCAGCAAAGCATTTGTGAAGCAACAACACGCACAACCTTGAGGCGGATGGGCTACAACAGCAGAAGACCCCACCGGGTACCACTCATCTCCACTATAAATAGGAAAAAGAGGCTACAATTTGTAAGAGCACACCAAAACTGGACAGTTGAAGACTGGAAAAATGTTGCCTGGTCGGATGAGTCTTGATTTCTGTTGAGACATTTAGATGGTATAGTCAGAATTTGGCGTACACAGAATGAGAACATGGATCCATCATGCGTGGTTTACCACTGTGCAGGCTGGTGGTGGTGGTGTAAGGGTTTGGGGGATGTTTTCTTGGCACACTTTAGGCCCCTTAGTGCCAATTGGGCATTGTTTAAATGCCATGGCCTACCTGTGCATTGTTTCTGACCATGTCCATCCCTTTATGGCCACCATGTACCAATCCTCTGACGGCTACTTCCAGCAGGATAATGCACCATGTCACAAAGCTCGAATCATTTCAAATTGTTTTCTTGAACATGACAATGAGTTCACTGTATTAAATGGCCCCCACAGTCACCAGATCTCAACCCAATAGAGCATCTTTGGGATGTGGTGGAACGGGAGCTTTGTGCCCTGGATGTGCATCCCACAAATCTCCATCAACTGCAAGATGCTATCCTATCAATATGGGCCAACATTTCTAAAGAATGCTTTTAGCACCTTGTTGAATCAATGCCAGATAGAATTAAGGCAGTTCTGAAGACGAAAGGGGGTCAAACACAGTATTATTATGGTGTTCCTAATAATCCTTTAGGTGAGTGTAATAATCATTGTTTGTATATTTCATAGGTCGGTAGTGGGTCCATGTTCAAGTGTTGCTAAAATTAGTCTATTTTGGGTAACAAGACTGATTTTCAAATGTACTTGTTTTTTTTTACATGAGACACTGACAATATATTCAATCAATTTGTGTACAAGTTATTTGTTAATGTTTTTAATAATCAGTTATTAAAAACATGTTAAATGTGCCATTTTTGCTATCACATACTCTTATTATTTCTTTACACACAATACAATTGAACTTGGTTACAATTCACTAGCTTTACAATGAATTCACAATATTTATTGCAATGAATTAAAACTGGCGCTATTAGTTGGAAATGAAATATCTGAGTTCGTGTTGTGGGCATTATTACTGTTGCTAGGCGAAGGGGCTCCGGAGTGCATATTGTATCGCAATACACATCGTACCAGCCCTAGTAGCCTCTGTTACTTTGGTCCCAGCTCTCTGCAGGTCATTCACTAGGTCCCCCCGTGTGGTTCTGGGATTTTTGCTCACCGTTCTTGTGATCATTTTGACCCCACAGTGTGAGATCTTGCGTGGAGCCCCGGATCGAGGGAGATTATCAGTGGTCTTGTATGTCTTCCGTTTTCCTATAATTGCTCCCACAGTTGATTTCTTTACACCAAGCTGCTTACCTATTGCAGATTCAGTCTTCCCAGCCTGGTGCAGGTCTACAATTTTGTTTCTGGTGTCCTTTGACAGCTTTTTGGTCTTGGCCATAGTGGAGTTTGGAGTGACTGTTTGAGGTTGTGGACATGTGTCTTTTATACTGATAACAAGTTCAAACAGGTGCCATTAATACAGGTAACAAGTGGAGGACAGAGGAGCCTCTTAAAGAAGAGGTTACAGGTCTGAGAGCCAGGGACCGGTTGCACCAACTGGGCGTAAAAAAGTTGGGCTTAAATCCTAGGCCAGGCGTAGCTACGTCCGATGTTGTGAATGGAATTTGCACCAAATAAAAATAAGACTAATCGTAGCTAAGTCCAGTGTAAGTAATCTGCGTCCGTGAGATCAGAATATTCTTAGTGATAGTTGCTAGGCAGTGTTATTTCCTTAATTAATCCATCTACATAAAATGGACAGAGACAGTTTTATACGTTCCAACGTTGCCCCCTGGCAACCGTTTTGCTCCATAACCCACAGATTGTAAAAGAAAAGAGAAGCTACCTTTAAAGTACTTGCATTTTATTGCTTTGTATGGTTAAAAATATATTATTTTAATGTAATTGATCCCTAAATTCGATGTGCCTGCAAGAGCATTGTAAATAATAAATCCTGTTTTCAAATACAAAGCCAAAGAATGCGTGCGTGTGCTGTGCACTACAGCATGAAAAATGAAATTTGCTGCTTTAACCAACTTTAGTTAGATAAAGCAATTTGCATCATCCTAACTTGAGAAAGATAACAGAAAATATATTCACCATTTAGCATGAGGAATAGCAGTGAAGTGTCAATCTTAACAAGCATTAATATTCAATAGGCCTACTGTTGTGATGGAAAACATATTGTTTTATGTATTGAGAGATCAAACAGCTGAAAGTGACTGATCAAGTGTTGTTTGTAACGTTACTTCAGTTTTGACAAACAACATGTTGGCTATTTCCAGGCATTTGATTAATAGTTAAAGCTGAAAGTCATGTCTACATATCTTACCTGTATTTACCCTTAAAAGTAGGTTACCCTTTAGTAAAAAGCAATCTGAAACGCTTGTTCAAACCTGATAATTGCCCACTCAATCAGATGTTAATTCATAGCTAGTTATTAGTACGATTTGTGGTCGCTGCAAACGTAAACAATGTGCCGTGCATCTTCGATTGTACAAAACGGCCTTTCTCCAAAGAAATTACAGTTACATCTTAATGCAATCAAGGTCAGAACAAGACATTTTAAATAATTTATATAAATCGGGACCCTGTGCCCTGGCTGCGCCTGCTAGCTACTAGGCGTAGAATCTACAACCAGGCGTAGCTCATTGAGCGCTTATGTCCAGCTGGTGCAACAGGTATTAATATAAAGTCCGACGTAAAGGGCATTTTAGGTCGGACGTACAGTTATGACCTATATACGTCCAGCTGGTGCAACCGGCCCCAAAAATCTTGCTTGTTTGTAGGTGACCAAATACTTATTTTCCACCATAATTTACCAATAAATTCGTAAAACATCCTACAAGGTGATTTTCTGGATTTTTTTCCCCTTATTTTGTCTCTCATAGTTAAAGGGTACCTATGATGAAAATTACAGGCCTCTCATCTTTTTAAGTGGGAGAACTTGCACAATTGGTGGCTGACTAAATACTTTTTTTGCTCCACTGTAAGTGTACAGACAGTTTATTAGAAATATAGTTTAAAAGAAATTTGTGTATACAGCCAGGTGCCATCTTCGGTACACAGAATCGATCAGTCAAACCACAAACTCTGTGCTACGTGAGCTCAACTGTGACTTGGAATCTTCCATGGCAAGAGGTTTTGCTGTCATTCATGCATGTCAATGCACAAGACTTACAGCTGGCAATGCAAACTAAAATCAAACACAATTTGCTTACAGTTCAGCTCACGTAGCACAAAGTTTGTGGTTTGACTGATCAAGTCTGTTTTCCTGAAGATGGCGCCTGGCTGTATACATGAATGGTAATGTCTTTTAAACTATATTTCTTATAAATTGTCTGTACACTTACAAAGTTCTCAATGATTCAGTTTGCATGTAAGGGAGCCTCATTATGCTATCGTGGAAGTGTGGTGCTATTTTGAGTTTTGTTAGTGGTCTATAATAGCAATTTATTTTTACTTCATCCGTGCCCTCACAACTAGCGTTATAAGGTAATTATCAGTTTGCACTAAAACTGGGCACATTCGATTAGCATAAAAAAATATCCCACAGAACTATCAACCAATGTGTTATTAACCTCTAGGTTCATTTTGCGCCAGAGTTGTCCTTTAAGAACAATTCCTCATTTAAAACGGTGACATGTTAAAGATAAAGCATGTTACATTGCTGATGTGAACAACAGTCCCGCATTTCAATGACTAGCCTTGAATGGACACCATGCATGTCTACAGTTTTAACTACATTAACAGCGAATTTCGTTTGATATCTATAAGTTGGTGAGCAAAATGTGTCGCCTCTGATGTAGCAGCCAGATAGCGACGATGTATGATAACGTAACTGTAACCAAGTGGTGTCTCATTTCATAGGGGTATGTTTTCATCCCTATCCCTTACCACTCGGTTTCGAGGGACAAGGGCTAGGGTTAATGCCTGCAGTATACTTAATGCACCCGACCGGGCGCGTCCCAAAGTGATGGCAAAATGACGTAGATTTTGCTGGTGCGCAGGGATTTAGAGCGTGCGAGCCAAGGGAGCGTGCGAGCGGAAACGGGAAGCATTGATGAGTTCGAGGGCACAGTAAACGATTCATAATAACACAGTTAATGGTTCATAATAAAACTGTAAATGGTTCATAACAACAAAGTTAAGATAATCTTAGCCACTGTTGACATTAACGTTAATGCTGCTGCCAGTTCTGCAATTGTTTACCTTTTTCTTCTTCTAGTCCGTGAAAATATCAAAGTCTGTAGCCTCTCCTCAGTTGCGACACCTCTGTTCAGGAGAAGACTGCAACTTGTGTTGCGAGCACCACGCACGAGTATAAATGGTTACGGCGCTCCCATGACATCACTTTGGCGCACGCCAGGTCGGGAATCTGTAGTATACTGTGCGCTTAAGACGAAGGGGTAGGGGTAAGCCAGAGAAATGGGATTCACCCTTAAGCTAAGCTAAGGCTTAAAAATTAAGGCCCAGAGGTGTTGTCTTTCTTCTGAACTTTTTCCTCACAGATCGCGAAAGACGCCAAGGAGTGTGTGCAAGAGTGTGTGAGCGAGTTTATTAGCTTCATCACCTCGGAGGCCAGCGAGCGTTGTCACCAGGAGAAGAGGAAAACCATCAACGGTGAAGACATCCTGTTTGCCATGTCCACACTGGGCTTCGACATGTATGTAGAGCCCCTCAAGCTGTACCTGCAGAAGTTCAGAGAGGTAAGACTAACACCTTCTGCTTAGTGAAGGTCTTTTACACACTACAGGTGTGAACACACATTACATACTATTGAATCTATCACTCTGTATTGTTTCCTAGGCGATGAAAGGGGAGAAGGGAATACCGGGAGTGTCGGTGGGAGAAGGCTTGGGGGAGGAGCTTACAGATGACAGCTTCAGTGAGTGGACAGTCACTAAAACTGTACTAAAGTATATATGCTGTTGTCATGTGCTGGGCAATAATCAAACCATATTACGGTATAATGAGTATGCTGTGTCATTTACTATTTACTCTCATTTGTGCCCTGAATGGTTTTGTTACTTATTTTCCCACCACATTCAGCGAGTCAACTGCCGGCTGGAATCATAACTGCAGACGGCCAACAGCAAAACGTGATGGTGTACACCACCTCATACCAACAGGTGAGTGGCAGCGTTGTCATTTGAACAAAACGTGACCGTCTACAGTCTGTGTGTTCACGGCCTCTCCCTGCTCCTGTAGATTCCTGGCGTGCAGCAGATCCAGTTTTCTTGATGAGGCCTTGCTCCTGCTCTGACCGTGGGGGCCGTCAACTCTCCTGAGCCCTGGTGATCGTAGCTCAACCACAGGCTGAACATGTGAGCCCATCGCCCAAAGGTCATCGTCAGATCGACAGGAGGCCTTGAAGATGTGCTGTTACGGGTGGGAGGGGATGAGGGGTTGTTGACTCCATCCCTTCATGTAAATGTCGCCTGCTCGTCTGACTAAACATAGTGCGTAGTCATGATGTACCCCAAGGTTTAGAGTGCATCTTTCAACCAGTTTGTGATACATAGACTATTCATAAGGTTATCTGGACCACTACATTTGGTCTTTCTTGTTTTTCTTTGTTGATTATAATTATGCAGAGTAGGGAGGGGTGTTGTTCAGGCTCTGACCTTAGATTTGTTGTTAACTTTTTTTAATTATGAGGACAGGAGCCCTCAATGTCATACTAAATCATTCAGTGTTTTATAAGTTGAGTAAAACAATGTGCTTTAATGTGATGTAAGTCCTTCTAATAAAAATCAATGACCCAATGAACTCTGTTCTCGACATGTTTTCACCAACCTGAACGATTAGTCCTCTGTTTCCATAGCTACTGTAATATACCAGATGTGGAACTTCATCATTACTGATTTAACCCATATGACCAAAACATGATCAGATGTTACACTGCGTTGAGGCTTGTTGTACCTTAAAGGATACTGTTCTATTCAAAGTACCAGAACAGGTGACAGAGACACAAGAACACTTTTTGATAAATGAATGTTTTTCTTTTCTATGTTTAATTCCAATACTTGGCAAGGAACTGGCAGTAAAACAATTGTTTGCTTTTAGATCCAGTATCAAAGGTGCTTTAATGTACATACCAGTAGGCATGACACGTTAACTTTACACAGTTCTAAAATGACAATGCCTTCTATATTTACAGGTCCTTCTCAAGAAATTAGCATATTGTGATATAATGATAAAATTAAACTTTGATAGATTTTAGATTAATTGCACACCAACTGAAATATTTCAGGTCATTTATTGTTTTAATACTGATGATTTTGGCATACAGCTCATGAAAACCCAAAATTCCTATCTCGAAGAATTCAGATTTCATCTGACCAATAAAAGAAGTGTTTGTAATACAAAAAAAAGAAAGTCAACCTTCAAATAATTATGTTCAGTTATGCACTCAATACTTGGTCGGGAATCCTTTTGCAGAAATGACTGCTTCAATGCGGTGTGGCATGGAGGCAATCAGCCTGTGGCACTGCTGAGGTGTGATTGAGGCCCAGGATGCTTCGATAGCGGCCTTAAGCTCATCCAGAGTGTTGGGTCTTGTGTCTCTCAACTTCCTCTTCACAATATCCCACAGATTCTCTATGGGGTTCAGGTCAGGAGAGTTGGCAGGCCATTAGAGCACAGTAATACCATGGTCAGTAAACCATTTACCAGTGGCTTTGGCACTGTGAGCAAGTGCCAGGTCGTGCTGAAAAATGAAATCTTGCAGAGGTAGCCCTGATCATTCCTCACCTTCTCAGGGTTAACTGTGTACACATGCTTTTAATGGGAGGATAATCTCTTTCAGTGACCAGTGTATGGGTTACCTTGCTCTACGTGTTCCACCACCATCAGAGCCTTCCATGCAGCCCAACCCTCCATGGGGACGTGAGCTGGTGGACAGGGAGTCCACAGAGGACGGGTGGCACAATGCTTTGTTCTCACTTACTGCAGGAAAGCGGACACACATTTATAGTATGTTTCCTCATCCTCAAACGCATACTGAAAAGCACTCTTAAACGGTTGAAGACTCAATTCTGAAATTGAGGGTGAGAGTTCCTCCTTAAGCACACCCACAGGCTCTGAGACCAACCGAAAGCTGCAGCAGTGCAATGTGTAATCATGAAGCCAGAGTTGATGCCTCCATCTTTGACCAGAAAGGCAGGCAGCTCACTGAGGGATGGATTGACCAGCCTCTCTATCCTCTCACTCATATTAGCCAGCTCATGGACGCCAATTGCCAGGTAGTCAAGAGCCTAGGAGAAGACAGGAAGTGGCATGTTAATACCATTAATGTTACTGAGAGAATGTCTGTTACTTAGTGAATGTCTCTACCTTGGCCGGATACTCTCCATGGAAATTACCCCCCGAGATGGTTTCATTTCGCTCTGCAAAAAACCAGCTGGAGAAGAGTCAAGATATTCTATCTAGGAGAAAATTGAGTCTGGAATGTTAATAACACGCAGGAGTCCAAAAATAGTGTAAATGACAATATCCACCTTTACAAATGGAAAGCTGTCATAAATACTTTATCAATTAATTAGAAGGATGTATGAAACTATTTCCAGCAAAATATAAACCAATCAAGTTCAGATTGTCATGTAGCATCACAAACATTTTGAAACAACAGGGAGCAGCAAAGAGGACTCTGGGATTGAATTTGTTGGGAATTTATACATGTCACTTCTGTTGGGAAGCGTTAGAACTACACACAGCTCTGGATTCTGGTGAGCCTTTTGTTCACAAAAACCTGCTGTTGCTGGAACTAGAACTCACACTATTTTGCCTGCATTCACTGATTGGTGAAACTAACTTGTTTCTTCCAGAGTTAACCAAAGTGAAGTGAGTGGTGACATGTAAACAACTAACAAATTTGATCAAATAAACCTCACAAGGCAAATAAGCCCTACATTTTAGAATGACCCAATTGAATTGAATTGAATTTATTATACAGAAACGCCCTCTGCTGGACAGATCTGTTGGGATTATCTCTGCCTGTTCTTTTAGCCCAGAAAACTACTGGATATGAGCTTTTCAGAGGGCTACTTGTTGTGGAGAATGGACATAATAACAGTTGTGTCGATACAGGGTTGTCAGTGTATGGATACAGGGTTGTCAGTGTGTCGATACACGGTTGTCAGTGTATGGATACAGGGTTGTCAGTGTGTCAATACATGGTTGTCAGTGTATGGATCCAGTGTTGTCAGTGTGTCGATACATGGTTGTCAGTTTATGGATACAGGTTTGTCAGTGGCACTGTTGAGCTCAGTGGAGAGGATGTTCCTAATGAAGGCTATGGTGGCAACAGCCACCCAATGAACCTTAATTAGAAAAGAGAAAACACTGGTCTGATTGACACACACATGTACAGCTAACCTTGTGGGGACAAGAAAACATAAAAATCTATGTTAACATTAACCCTAAATTTTGCCCCAACCTTAGCCTAACCCTAACATTAACCTAACCCTTACCTTCCCCTAACCTTAACCTCAATAACCTAATATTTATGCCTATACTTGACCTTCCTCTAATGACTAAACTTAACCCTAACCCTAACCTACAGTATAATGTCTGAACCTGAAGGTATCATAAGCTGTAAACCTAAACCTAACCCTTATGGCAAAAGGTCCTAATATGGGCATTATTGGCAAATATTACTAAACTTGTGAAGACCTCTGGTCTGAATACAATTTGTTAAACCAAAACAAATACACACATTATATCTGTGGGGTTTTGTTTCCTTAAATAAGCCTTGAAGGCAAATCTTGGTTGACTTAATGAAGACAGGGCCGAGCTTACGTCCCTAAAATGAATTCACTCGTTGAACACTACCTGTGGGATACAGCAGAGGGTGTAGGCATCCTGGACACGGTCACATGATTTATGGCTCTCTATAGGAAAACAAAAAGAAGGAAGTCAGAGACAGAAAACAACCAAAATGCAGTAAAATTTACTGCCAAAAGGTTAAATTCTTTATTTTGACATTTCTGTGTGTGTGTGGGTATACTTCATATGCCTGACTTTACCAGAAATCTGTGAGGGGAAGATTTCAGAATGGAGTAGAGTGAAGTCCCAAAGCCCCTGCTACCTGCCCATGTCTGGAAGGGAAGAGTGGATCAGTACTCAATAGAACGCAACCTTTTTAGAGCTTTAAAATGTAGCTCAATGTGGGGGTCATATCTTTCTGGTGACCATTATTGATGTTTTCTTTATCTGTTTTATAGGTCACTTTTAAGATTTGAACTCCCTTCACCTGTTCATTTTGGTCTTAAGTAGGGACTTCCCAAAGTTTGTGAATGCAGAGTAACTCAGAAAAGTAAGTGTACTTTTTCCACCTCTGCCGCCAAGGCATGGTCAGTGGGAAGTGGACAAGACAGATTGGGAGGGAAGAAAACTTTGAGAAAAAAACAACATTTGCTGAATGTTTGTGGGTGTGGGTGTGGGGGGGGGTTCTGACCTTTGACCTTGTCGAAGGCCTTGTTGGTGCTCCTCAGTGCCTTCACGCTCAGAGCAGCGATGATGTCAGCCTGCTTGGCCACACCCACAGCTCTCTCCACTGCCTCCGCTCCCAAAGAAGTTATCATCTGAGTCCCGTTGATCAGATTGAGACCCTGCATGAAGAAATAACCACTGTGTTCATCAATGTCTAACAGAAAAAGCTGTCGTAAAATCAGGACAGCTCTAGCAATTCACCTCTTTAGGCTTTAGTACCAAAGGGTTGAGTCCATGATGCTTTATAACCAAAAAAATAAAAATGGAGGATGAAAACGAAATTGGGAAAAGAGCTATTTCGCTCATTCATTAATTCATTCAACAGAGGTATTCTGGGTAAACCAAGCATTTGGGCCTGGCCCCAGCCAATCTCAGATGACCACATATTGCCCTCTCCTATTAGGCCCAGGATGAGATGGCCCAAGGGGGCCAGTTCTCCACTTGCCCCTACCATCCCCTTCTCTGGAACCCATGACAGACATGAGGCTAGGAGGACGAGAACCAGAGATTGGTCGCACATATGAGCATGTGCATGCCTGCACACACCTCATGCAATGACAACACACCCCGCACACAGTTCAAGTTTGGTATTTGTGAGTGAAATGAATGTTGTGAATCATTGTGTTCAATGAATGTTGTTATTGAATTAATTTACCATTGAAGGCTTTGATCATTGTCTCTACCGCTTCCATGGAAACACCACTATACCCTTTGGCCAGCACATTGATTCTCACAGCCAGCAGCATATAGGTCATTTCTACACTCAGTTGTGAGCAGACTCCTACAAAGGGCACAACACATGCACAGACACAGTGACATACAGTGCCTTGCGAAAGTATTCGGCCCCCTTGAACATTTTGTCCTTTTGCCACATTTCAGGCTTCAAACATAAAGATATAAAACTGTAATTTTTGTGAAGAAGCAACAACAAGTGGGACACAATCATTAAGTGGAATTAAATTTATTGGATAAAAATAGATATCAATAGGAACACAATTTATTCAAGGATGGCTTTAATCTGTACCTTTTATATTAAATGTTTGACATATACAGTTTCCCTGGTGTTCTAGCTTTAAAGGAATCTGGATTCACTATTGGTGTGCAAGGTGTGTGGCTGGGCTTAGCAGGGGATGTCCTCCCGTAGAGGTGGAATGGGTAAGAGGTTAGAGGTGGCTAAACGTAATGTTCAAGCAGGGATTTAGCAAAGCATTGAACAAAACTTGAAGGTAGAGAAAAGCTGGATTCACACCAGATCCGGCAAACTGTTTGCATTGCGGCGGAAGTCCATTCATTTCAATAGGAAGCAATGCGCACCGCTGCAGCAAATCTACCAGAACCGGCAAAATGTGGATGTGTGTCGCAAGAGTTGAAATAATCTAACCAGAACCGGAAGTTGATTTACCTCAGAGAAAGAGCTAATATGTCGCTTTCATCTATGGGTGTGTGAGATTGCAAGACAAACTTTGACAGCTCAGTAGATAGTTTTTGTATTGTCAATGAATACTAAACTGAAAACAGCTCTTGCCAGGACAGTTGTAAGCAATGTTGCCCACCATCTCGTAGATGCGGAAGATTGATTACGATGAAAAGGCAGCAAAAAGGCAGCAATAGTTGCTAGATTTTGTGTGTAGAGAGCAAGAAAAAGAGTCAATGTGTAATGTATTGGGGTACAAGTGTGGGGGACCAGTAGACCAAATAGACAGAGTGAATGAAGTGGAGATGTCATCAATATAATTTTGTAGTGGTTAATGTACATAGTTGGGTATGTAAGTTACTTTTTTTTAAGATATTATTACAATTGTAAAAGTAATGAGATTACTTTCAACAAATGTAAAAGTAACTTTTAAATAGTAACTTACCCATCTCTGTTGATGAAATCCTCCACAGAAAGATGGCAAAGGATAATGTTTACTGGGTTCTAGAACTATATGTTTGACATTGGAAGGGATATAAATTGATGGACGTGAAGATTAAACAAGGAAATAATAGGGAAAATAATACAGTGAATGAAGATTCCAACGCCATATGACTATCTAGGTTTAGACTGAGCGGGTAATGTTGAAGGAGAGAGAAAGAGAAAATGGAGACAAGATAGTGATCAGACACCTGGAGGGTATGCAGTGAGATCTGTTGACAACCCTCTAGAAAATCTGAAGTGAAATGTGTTGATCAACTTGTGTCTGGGAGGATACTGGTGAAAAGGATACTGTCTAGGGACTGCAGATGAAAAGTAGTTATTTTTTACTAATTCTGGCATATTTACATGGTGTTTTTGTATACAGCAATGTTCATAAATATGCATGGTCCCTATCAAATAAACCAATAAAATATAAAAAGAGGATAAAAAAGGATAGGACTGGAATAAAGGAAGTGGAAAGAATCTATCAAATATAGACATTGGAAGGTTGGAGTAAATTATGACTGTCAGTAAGGGATATTAACGGTGAGAAATCACTAGCAGATGAACTTATCAAGTGCATAGAAGGAGTCTTCAATGACACCTGGTGGATGATAAATTACGAAAATACATGCCATGAATGGACTCATGTATGGGCGTTAAAATGACACATGCTATTTTAACCTTGGTAAATAACCCACCAGCACTATGAGATCGAATCAAATTATGCTGTAGGTCCCTAAAGTCAAACAAACACACACACACACACACACACACACACACACACACACACACACACACACACACACACACACACACACACACACACACACACACACACACACACACACACACACACACACACACACACACAATTTACAAGGTTGATTCAGCTAGCAAACACTAAGATGTTCCAAGCTAGTTAATCAACAAAAAATTACATAAGCTTATCCTATGGAATGACAGTATTTGAAAAGTTCCCAAATCCTGTGTTGATGCCATAGACAACTACAGGGGAAAAATACAAAAATACATTTATATAGGCTATACAATGACATGTGATATTATTAAAAAAAGACTGTTGACATACAGCATTCCAGTTCATAACATAATGGTGTTAAATCTTAACTACAGTGTGAGAACAATTTCTCATTTGAAATGGCTACCTGGCCAACATAAAAGCGAAAAGGTGCAAAATGGCGCTAAGTTACACATGGATTACACATGAAAAACATGAGGAAATAAAAATACAATTATAAATACAAGTTGTAGATCTTGAGAGAAAACAATGTAAGAATATGTACAATTAGTGCAAAAGAAGTCTGAATTAGAGATATAGATCAATTGGTATGTAATAGAGTAATTAACCATTGAGCATAACGGTACACATGGATATTGTGCAAATGACAAACAACAAATAAGATACTGTGCAGATCAATATGTGCAGAGGCACCATGGGGCAAAACTAAGGCACTATTATCAAATGGACAGAGGTAGTGTGTGTAATGGCTTTTGTGTGGTTTTGGCGCCACCCAGGGACATTTGTGAATATCCCTCTTTTTATGTTTACGTAACCTTTCTTAAAGTGATGGTTTGGAGTAATATAAACCTAGGGTCATTTGCACCTTTGCCTTTGAGTCAAACAACCCCCCCCCAAGCTTTTTTCCCTTGTTATAACATTGGTTGAATTAGCGCGATCAGACAAATGGCTTAGTGCAGGCACTAACGGAACCAAGTTGGTATCTCGTAAATAACCCCACTAATAATGCCAGGAATGTTAGCAAACTTTTACATTAGTACAATTAAGTTCTGTACTTATAAAACGAGGCATTGAAAAGTTTGTAAGTATACCAGAAGTATTTTTAAATAACACTTGCCTGATGGCTGCTACTCTCAGCTGCTAGGCTATACATGTTGTCCTCTGTACGTGATCTTTAGGGGTCTCACGGGATCTTGCGATAGCAACCATCAGGTAAGTGTTATTTAAATATACTGATATGAACCTTACATTTAAGGAACCTAAATAAAATAAAAAGATGATACCTTATATTTAAACAAACTAATGACAAAACACCATACCAAGAAATTAAAAAGGTTAAACAATGTCTTCAATAAGATACATACCAAAACAGGAAAAGAAAACACGCTTATTTACCTTAGTCTTCTGCACTTGTTTGGGCAGTAGCTGCCTCAATTAATGCTGTCTACAAATCAGTTCACTATTTGTACTCTATTTTATTGATGAAAGGGCATTCTAAAAACAACGTCAGCTACATGAGATCTGGGATTGTGCAATTATAGATCTTCAATAACAACTGCACAGCACGGGCTGAGACTTTCTACAGTATTTCAGTGAACGTCATACACTGAAAAAAATTTAGAGTTGCGTTGTGTTTCTCCCCATTTGTGAGGGAGACGCAGGCAGGTAGATTGCAGATAAAACAATAAAGATTTATTGACAGATCCAGGAAATCGTACAAAATGGCAGGTTGCAGGGTATGCCTACAGCGAGTGCACACAAAGTGCACTCAATATAACTTACATGCTGTCCTACAGTGGCACGGACACTGGTAACTAACAGATAAAACAGTCTGTACGCCTATACTTCAAACTACAGGGACTCACTTGTCACAACACGTTTGTAGAAGTTCCTGTCCTTTTCAATAACAACGTAACGTGGAAACAACAGAATACCAAACAATGAATGATGCCTCTCTCTGTAGTCTGGGCTGTATATATATAGCAAGCTAACCTACCTAACAGGACCCAGCTGTACGTAATCATTAATCAAACCGATCTACAAGATACCAGTTCGGCCTAACCTAAACCCTATCCTAGCGAGCCCAGACAAGAGAGAGGTGTCACAAACCCTTAAAGGGACATTTAAACATGTTTTAAATGAAACAATAACGAGTAAACACAAATATAAACTGACAATGCCATAATATATATAATGAGTCCAAGCTCAGTCCATGTGCGCCAGCCCACACTGGGCTGGTCATTACAATATCAGTCATTTGTGCATTGCATAGAAGGGCGATGCTAAATACAGTCTTTTATCAGACCGAGAGGTTCTGGAAATGCTAACTTTTCACAGGATTCGTTGTAAAACCCCAACAATATGAGCTAGAAACTACAGTCGTGGTCAAATGTTTTGAGAATTACACAAATACTAACTTTCACAAAGTCTGCTGCCTCAGTGTTGATCATGGCAATTTGCATATACTGGTACACCAGAATGTCAGTAAGATTGATCAGATGAATAGCGATGAATTGCAATGAATTGCAATGAATTGCAATGAATTGCAAAGTCCCTCTTTGCCATGAAAAGTTACTTAATCCAAAGAAAAAACATTTCCACTGCATTTCAGCTCTGCCACAAAAGGATCAGCTGCCATAATGTCAGTGATTGTCTCATTAACACAGGAGAAAATGTTGACGAGGACAAGGCTGGAGTTCACTGTGTCATGACAGACTGTAAGCTTTAAAAGGAGAGTGGTCCTTGAAATAATTTTTCTTCCTCTGTCAACCATGGTTACCTGTAAGGAAACACGTGCCGTCACTATTGCATTTCACAAAAAGGGCATCACATGAAAGGATATTCTTGCTAATTAGATTGCACCTAAATCAACCATTTACTTGATTTACTAAATCAACCATTTACATGAACTTCAAAGAGAGAGGTTCAATTGTTGGGAAGAAGGCCCCAGAAAGTCTGGCAAGCGCGAGGACCATCTACTAAAAATGATTCAGCTCCGGGATCTGGGCACCACCAGTGCAGAGCTTGCTCAGGAATGGAAGCAGGCAGTTGTGAATGCATCTACAAGCACTGAAAAAAATTGTCTTACTTTCACTCCCTTGTACAGATTATATCCTGGAACTAGTTACATACAGTTGGCCAACAAATTCCACCCTAACCTCTTCGCTTCTCCAGACCTGAGTAGTGCAGAGTGTAGAATTTAGTTTTATATTGAAGGACATTACCTGCTTCTAATATTGGGGGGACAGTTCCTACGCCTTTACCTGGAGGCATTCTCCCCATTCAATGCTTCCTCATATCTCATTCCTGACGAACTCCTCTGTCCAGTGGAATTATGCCCAAGATATTTAGATGTTTAATTAATTACAAGTTTCTTTTTCACTGTATCTTGTAAGAAATATTACAAATATTTGAGTTGTAACCAATCTTTGAAGTTTTTAAAAACCTTTAAAATATCACAAGTGTTTAAATAACAACCATTCATATTCTTGAAGTCTGTAGTATATGACTATACTACTATACTATACTAATAAAAACGTATTCTTTTTTGAATTGTTAGATAAAAACTATGTAGTGTTAGAAGTATTAGTATTAAGTTTGTGTAAAATTGTGTTGCTAATAGTCTTAAATTTCAGTCTTTGCTTTCAGATTTCAAGATGGTGATCATGTGGCTGGTTACGACCTGTAAATCTGAAATCAGAACAGAAGTTGAAATTGTCAAGCTGCTGTTTTTAAAAGGTGATGTGAACTCGTACAAAAGTGACCTCACCTCATATCAGACATACCACCACCAATCATAATCAAAATTATGTTAAGGAAGAAACTGCTTTCTCTGATTCAATGAATATGTTGTCACTCTTACTGTGTCCTCTAAACCAGTGGTTATCAAACCTCTCCTCAAGGACCCCCAAACGTCTCACAGTTTTGTTGTAACCCTGAACTAGCTCACCTGATTCAAGCAGGTAAGGTTTTGATGATTAGTTGACAAGTTGATTCAGGTGTGCTAGCTCTGGGATACATCTAATATATGGCATGGCAGGGGGTCCTACAGGAGAGGTTTGAGAACCACTGCTCTAAACCAACTATGCTTTTGCAAAGTGGAACATTTCAGCTGAAAATAGATTTCAAACGTTTGATGAATTGAGTGGGGTAATTTACCTTTCTCTCTCATAGGGAAAATCAACTCTGTTAAAATGAATAGCTTGCCTAAATTCATTTATCTTTTCCAATCTATTCCTTTTTTCTTACCTGTCTCTCTTTTCATTTGGGCTGGAAAGCCACCAAGAATTAACAGGTTTTTACTTCAGCATTGTAAATTCAGTTGTGGGCTCCCAGTTTTTATAATTTTCAATATTACTATGGGCCGCCAACCTCCAGAACCCGCTATACTGGCTGCACTCCCCAGATACATCGTGGTTCCTGCTAGAAGGTCTTTCCTGCTCCTCCTCCTCTCTCCCTGCCTTATTATTCTCTGCTCTTCCTACATCTCCCTCTTGTTACTCAGACAACCCTGTAGTACTATCCACACTCAAAATTTGATACCAGTTTCGGCGCCACTTTAAGCTCTCCTACATCCATTTTGGGCCCTATCAATAACAACATATTTACCCAATCTGTGGTCGACAGTGCTTTTACTCTCTGGGAAAAAAATGGCATTAAAACTTTCAAAGATCAATATAAAAATTGAGTTTTTTCAACTTTTCCTAACCTGGCGGTAAAACAAACTTTGCCCGCATCTAATTTCTTTCGATATCTGCAGATGAGACATTTTGTCTCCTCTAAATTTGCTGGCTTCCCTTTATTAACCCCCACCCAGCCCTGGAATGAGCTATTGAATTTTTTACCTGATCTATTCTTGGATTATGTCCTGTGATAAACACTCCATTAACATACCTAAAACTGCTTGGATTATGTCCTGTGATAAACACTCCAGTAATATACCTAAAACTGCTTGTATTATGTCCTGTGATAAACACTCCAGTAATATACCTAAAACTGCTTGTATTATGTCCTGTGATAAACACTCCAGTAATATACCTAAAACTGCTTGTATTATGTCCTGTGATAAACACTCCACTAATATACCTAAAACTGCTTGGATTATGTCCTGTGATAAACACTCCACTAATATACCTAAAACTGCTTGGATTATGTCCTGTGATAAACACTCCACTAATATACCTAAAACTGCTTGGATTATGTCCTGTGATAAACACTCCTCTAATATACCTAACACTGCTTGGATTATGTCCTGTGATAAACACTCCACTAATATACCTAAAACTGCTTGTATTATGTCCTGTGATAAACACTCCACTAATATACCTAAAACTGGATTATATCCTGTGATAAAGACTCCTCCAATATACCTAAAACTGCTTGGAAGCAGGAAATGGGTCTTGAATTTTCGAATGATTTCTGGGACGGAGTGATCGACAGAACAAGTTCCACTTCATATTGTGCTCAACTTGGCTGGGGAGGGCGGTATTGTCACATCCGGCCCAGGGTGGGCTGGAATAGACATATGAACTGAGAGTGGACTCTGGACTTGTTTAGTTAATTATATTATGTGTGTGTGTGTGTGTGGTGCCTTCCTCTCTTTCACCTGGTACTGATTGGGGACTGAGTTGGCCTAATTGCCTAAGCACTCTCAGCTAGCAGCTCAGTCCCTATATCAGTCCGGTGAAAGAGAGGAACGCACGGTACATTATTATATTGTCAGCATGTGAGAAGGCTGTCCAGGAGCTACATGAAAGTGTTATGGTTGTGACAAGTGAGTCCCCGTAGTTCGGACTTTAGCTATCGGTCTGTATTTAAGTTGGTGGTTATTTCAGTGTCAGTTTTTGCTAAATATAGCCTAATATGGAAGCAAAACAGGATTATTAAAAAAAATGAAATAAAAATCTCTCATTCTCTCAATCTTCTCTTACTGATTGCTCTAGTACTTCCCAAACTCTCACATCTATGTACTACAGGTGAAATGATCCTGAAATGTAAATTTACATGGAAGCAGGATTCAATTTTCTCTGGAAAAAATTCACCAAAAATATATGAAATTACTTTTTCTCATTCTGATTTCTGTAGTCCTTCCCAAACACACATCTACAGTATGTACTACAGGTCAGGTCATGAAACTATCATCAAATATCATCTTAGCTACTGCGAGCTGATGTCATGGATTTATAAACAATATTCACCAAAAAGAAAGCAAATAAATTATTTTAATTAAAAAGCATTTCCCATTCTGTACAATTTCAAAATAAAATACATATAACAGGATTGGTGGTGAACTATGAAGTGACATCTCACAGCTTCTCTAATCCATTGACCTTATTAAACATTTTTTTTCACATTCTAGTGGACCATGCTATACAATACAGCAGACATTACTGAAAGGTCATATTGCAATATTTGGCACCCTGTTAAGTTGAAATTTTTGCAACAAAAACATATAATTCTAACTAGTTACAGTATTTACATATCCACCTATATTTGGTAGGCTCCAATAGAAGAAATTTGAGGGGGTCCACTTACAGTTCAGATCTTTGATCAGAATTATACATTTCACATCTTGGAATTGAAAATAATTCACAAAAACACTGGTTGTGGGCACAGGGTGAGCATCCGGTTTGGTAAAGTGACGCAAATGCGGAGGTGCCTTAAACCTGCATTCTATCTGAAATCCAGCTGGGGGCGATACGTCTGGTTGCAAAAGAGCTTGGTTTCTGTAATAGTCTATGAGAATGAGAGACAATTCTCACTTGATTTATTACCTCAGTAAACATTTTCATAATGAATATATGGTCTCAATCGCTAAATTTAAGCCTTCTGCAATACATAATGATGTTCATTTTTTGAATTATGGTCTCATTGATTTTAAAATCGTTGATAAAGCAAAGGGGCATTTAGGGACCTCACCGTGAAACCATCACCTTAACTTGGTGGAGAGGTTTGTGTTTCCCTATCAAATATCATCTTAGCCACTTAGTCATTTAGTGTTAATGCTCCTAAATTATGGAACTCGCTACCTCTCACACTACGTAATACCTCATCCATGGCTATATTCAAGACCCAGTTAATAACATATCTGTTTAACATGCACTTTGTCTGATGTGATTATTTGTAACCATGTGACTGTAATCTATGTCTGAGTGTCTGGGTGTTTTTTTGTACTGTATAATGTAAAGCGGCCTTGAGCTACGGAAAGGCGCTATATAAATGGGTCTCCCATGGCTAAGTGGTCTCAGGTGAGGGGCCAGACAAAGAATGGTTCACCAAAAACCCCAAGATGAAGCGAGGAAGAGGAAGAGAGACCCTGGCCCGGATGAAGCCCGGGGCCCCTGTCTGGAGCCAGGCCTGGATGGAGGGCTCATCAGCGAGCGCCTTGTGGCCGGGTTTGCCACGGAGCCCGGCCGGGCACAGCCCGAAGAAGCAACGTGGCACCTCCCTCTCCATCCCATGGGCCCACCACCAGTGGGAGGAACCGCTGGGGTCGGGTGCGCTGCCAAATGGGTGGTAGTGAAGGTCAGGGGCCTCGACGGACCAGACCTGGGCGACAGAGAGGCTGGCTCTGGGGACGTGGAACATCACCTCTCTGTGGGGGAAGGAGCCGGAATTGGTGCAGGAGGACGATGCTACCAATTAGATCTGGTGGGGCTTACCTCTACGCACAGTCTCGGTTCTAGAACCATTCTCCTGGATAGCGGTTGGACTCTTTTCTTCTCCGGAGTTGCCCAGTGTGTGAGGTGCCGGGCGGGTGTGGGGATACTTACAAGCCCCCGGCTGAGCGCCGCTACGTTGGAGTTTACCCCGGTGGATGAGAGGGTTGCCTCCCTGCGCCTGCGGGTTGCTGGGGGGAAAACTCTGACTGTTGTTTGTGCATATGCACCAAACAGGAGTTCAGAGTATTCAGCCTTCTTGGAGACCTTGAATGGAGTCCAGTATGGGGCTCCAGTTGGGGATTCTATAGTTCTGCTGGGGGACTTCAACGCGCACGTGGGCAATGATGGAGACACATGGAGAGGCATGTTTGGGAAGAACGGCCTCCCTGATCTAAACCCGAGTAGTTGTTCATTGTTGGACATCTGTGCTAGTCATGGATTGTCTATAACGAACACCATGTTCGAACATAGGGATGATCATAAGTGTACTTGGTACCAGAGCACCCTAGGCCAAAGGTCAATGATCGATTTTATAATAGTTTCATCTGATCTGAGGCCGTATGTTTCGGACACTCGGGTGAAGAGAGGGGCGGAGCTGTCAACCGATCACCATCTGGTGGTGAGTTGGGTCAGGGGCTGGGGGAAGACTCTGGACAGACCTGGTAAACCCAAATGGGTAGTGCGGGTGAATTGGGAACGTCTGGAGGAGGCCCCTGTCCGACAGACTTTCAACTCATGCCTCCGACTGAGCTTTTCGTGCATACCTGTGGAGGTTGGGGGCATTGAACCTGAGTGGACAATGTTCAAAACCTCCATTGCTGAAGCTGCAGTGGGGAGCTGTGGTCTTAGGGTCTTGGGTGCCTCAAGGGGCAGTAACCCACGGACACCGTGGTGGACACCGGTGGTCAGGGAATCCGTCCGACTGAAGAAGGAGTCTTTATGGGATATGTTATCCCGGAGGACCCCAGAGGCAGTTGCAGGGTACCGAAGGGCCCGAAGGGCTGCAGCCTCTGCCATGAAAGAGGCAAAGCAGCGGGTGTGGGAAAAGTTTGGAGAAGACATGGAGAAGGACTTTCAGTCGGCACCAAAGTGCTTCTGGAAAACCGTCCGCCACCTCAGAAGGGGGAAGCGTGGAACCATGCAAGCTGTTTACAGTAAGGGTGGGAGTTTGTTGACTTTGTTGAGGAGGTAATAGGGCGGTGGAAGGAGCACTTTGAGGAACTCCTGAATCCTACTTCTATGCCCTCTATATTAGAGGCAGAGCTAGAGGATGATGGGGGATTGTCGTCAATTTCCCTGGTGGAAGTCACTGAGGTAGTCAAACAACTCCACAGTGGCAAAGCCCCAGGGATTGTTGAGATCCGTCCAGAAATGCTGAAAGCTCTGGGTGTGGAGGGGCTGTCTTGGCTGACATGCCTCTTCAACATTGCATGGAAGTCTGGGACAGTGCCAAAGGAGTGGTAGACTGGGGTGGTGGTACCCCTGTTCAAAAAGGGGGACCAGAGGGTGTGTGCCAATTACAGGGGTATCACACTTCTCAGACTCCCTGGTAAAGTCTACTCTAAGGTGCTGGAAAGGAGGGTTCGGCTGATAGTCGAACCTCAGGTTGAAGAGGAACAATGTGGATTCCATCCTGGTCGTGGAACAACGGATCAGGGCCCGGTTCCCCAAAAAACGTTCTTATCGCTAAGTAGTTCTTAACCTATTCCTTAACCTCTCTCTTAACCTCATGGCACAGTTCCCGACACGTTCGTACGCTAAGTATATCTTCTGTAAGTCACACTTTCGTAAGGTTGGTCTGGACCATTCGTAAGCTCTCTCTTAGCGTTGTTTGAGCTCAAGTCGCTAGTTGACGCCAACTATGACAGCAATCCAACGTGTCCTTGTATTGACTCAAAGACGGTGCTAGCCGCGGAGCCATTTAGTCCATGTCAATTGTTTTATTCTGCAAAACTTAAGCCCTTTTGAGATTTTTCCTGACGTCCTGCCAGGACTTCGGTGTGCCTGATCCGGAGGCAGCCTTGCTATGTCGCACCATAGCTCTTTTTTGTTGCTGTTGCACAAGTTATTCCGAAAGCTGGAAAACAGTGTCACCTTGTGCAAGCTCACCTCGTCCAGCAAAACTTCAAGTTCCTCTGACGAGATGCTTGGTGCCCTTTTTTTACGTTGCTTCCCCACCCTATTCTCTATCTAACTCTCTCTCTCTCTGTTAATTGTAAATATAGCTTTTTATTGTAAACATTAACCAATGGCAATCAAAACCACATTAAACAGAAGTAACTGAAGCTGCTTGCCAATCAATTCTGATTGTAAAGTACTTTACCATTGATATAAAAGTGTATTACATCATTTTTAGAAGTCCTTAAACCCACGTCAAGAAGAGGGACAAGTGGCAAAACGGGAGAGGAGGGTGAATGATTAGCGAGGGATAACCGGTTCATCTACCAGTCACAATATATCGTATGAACACATTACTGACAATTTGATAATTGAATTAATAAGTCTATATTTTACTGATAACTTAAACTATGCTAAAATAAATGTTACTGGAATAATTTGAGGAAGTATGAACATTATCGGGGAACCTGGCCCTGATCTTTACTCTCGCAAGGATCCTGGAGGGGGCCTGGGAGTATGCCCATCCTGTCTACATGTGTTTTGTGGATTTGGAGAAGGCGTATGACCGGGTCCCCTGGGAGATACTGTGGGAGGTGCTGCGGGAGTATGGGGTGAGGGGGTCCCTTCTTAGGGCCAAAGCGAGAGCTGTGTCCGGGTTCTCTGCAGTAAGTCGGACTCATTTCATGTGAGGGTTGGTCTCCGCCAGGGCTGCGCTTTGTCACCAATCCTGTTTGTAGTATTTATGGACAGGATATCGAGGCGTAGTCGGGGTGGGGATGGGTTGCAGTTCGGTGGGCTGAGAATCTCATTGCTGCTTTTTGCAGATGATGTGGTCCTGATGGCATCATCGGCCTGTGACCTTCAGCACTCACTGGATCGGTTCGCAGCCGAGTGTGAAGCGGCTGGGATGAGGATCAGCACCTCTAAATCTGAGGCCATGATTCTCAGCAGGAAACCGATGGAGTGCCTACTCCAGGTAGTTAATGAGTCCTTACCCCAAGTGAAGGAGTTCAAATACCTTGGGGTCTTGTTCATGAGTGAGGGAACAATGGAGCGGGAGATTGGTCGGAGAATCGGCGCAGCGGGGGTGGTATTACACTCATTATATCTGACGAAAAGAGAGCTGAGCCAGAAGGCAAAGCTCTCAATCTACCGGGCATTTTTCGTTCCTACCCTCACCTGTGGTCATGACAAGGCTGGGTCATGAACAAAAGAACGAGATCCAGGGTACAAGCGGCCGAAATGGGTTTCCTCAGGAGGGTGGCTGGCATCTCCTGTAGAGATAGGGTGAGAATCTCAGTCATCCATAAGAATCACAGAGTAGAGCCGCTGCTCCTTCGCATCGAAAGGAGACAGTTGAGGTGGTTTGGGCATCTGGTAAGGATGCCCCCTGGGCGCCTCCGTAGGGATGTGTTCCAGGCACGTCCAGCTGGGAGGAGGCTTCAGAAAGACCCAGGACTAGGTGGCGGAATTTTATCTCCAACCTGGCCTGGGAACGCCTCGGGATCCCCCAGTCAGAGCTGGTTAATGTGGCTCTGGAAAAGGACGTTTGGGGTCCCCTGCTGGAGCTGCTGCCCCCGCGACCCGATCCCGGATAAGCGGACGAAAATGGATGGATGGCATTTAGGGCGTGGCTATGGCGTTCGGTTGTACGACAAGATACTCAAAGGAGTTGGCGGTTCAGTTTTTCCAGTAAGTAATGTTACATTTTGTTTTACATTTTGTTTAAACACTGTTTTTTGTTAGCATCCCAATTAATATCAGTTAGCTAGCTAGATTACTCTTCCCTCTTGTCTAAAATCGTCACATCTGCAGCCAAGATATCTGCGCCCATAACGGCAAATTCGATGACCCAATGCAGATCTTCACAAACCAATGGGTGATGTCACACATCTTACATCCAGTGATATATACGGTCTATGGTTGTGGGAGATATGGAGCAACAATAGGAGGGGGCTTAGAGACGGGGTGCATAACTACAGAAAGAAATAATAAAGACTGTATTACTGAAAAGTCATCACATGTGTCAAAGGGAGCTACATCAGAAATCAATTTGATTTGCCGAGCCTAATGATAACGTTGCCCCACTCTCTGAGAGGAATGACACAGATATGATTGATGATTAACTTGATACAGAGAGTGGTTCTGTAGCTACAGACAGAGAAGTTCAGGTAGAAGAGTGTGTAGAAGACAGGAATTGATGACTGGATTAGAGTTTATGTGGATTAGGTGATGTAGAAGGCAGATTTGGGGATGTTTTTGATATGTGTCTGGAATGAGAGGGTGGAGTCTGATATGACACCCCGGTTGCAGACTTGTGGGGATGGAGAGATGGAGCAGCCATCCGCATCCGGGAGATCACTTTGTAACTTTGTTTCATCAACACTGATTTCTGAAAATTGAGTCTTGCATCCATATAAGTTGTCGTCTCAGGAAACCGTGACCTGTGATAAGTAGCAATGAGTGATTGGGAAGTAGCCTACTACAGCAATCAGAATGAGAGAATTTGATTTTTATTTCATATTTTCCATAAATAATAATAACTGAACTGTATGTTGGGAAGTAATTCAATCATCATGAAATAAAATTATTAGTGAATATTTTTTCAAGAAATAGCCAACATTTTCCATCCCTACTGTCATTGCTGATCTACCAAAATGGTAATTTCTCGACAGTCCCTTACACAGAACCTAGCGACAGAACAGATGATGAAGTGCTTTGAAGCGTTATGTCGGATACAAATCTCTAGCGATAATAATTGTAGTTGTTTTCTCTTGATACTCTGTAATGATACTCTGTATCTCTTGATACTCTGTTGACAATAATGTCAACTTTCTTTGACCCTGATCATGTCTTTGACCCTGAATTGCATTGTCAATCTCTAACGAAGGGGAAGTTCAAATCGAATGTCAACTGAATATCAAACATCCAGCCAACTTCACCCCGGTAGATTGAACTCGGTCTGTCCGTTCACTACGATGGCGTGCAATCGTCAACAGCATATTTACTGTGATAATATTAATACAAACATTTTCAAAACCAGTGCCAGTACCAATGCTGTAATGAATTAACAAGTAACTCAAAATAAAATCCCAATTTTCTAACAATTTAGTGGACACGGAAAATACAACTAGTTGGTACTTGACTGACAGCTCAAATGTACAATCAGGGTTTTCTCGGTGTACACCACTGTAGTCCAATCAGAACAACTCCTCCTAACTTAAAGTCCAACCCCCTTTTGTATTTGCTTTTACCATGCACATACATACACACTGCAAATACAAAAGCAATTTATTTGAATTTGGATTTTGTCTATAAGATCTTGGAAATGCAAATACAATAGGAGGGTAGGGCTTTATTTATTTATTGATTGATTGATTGATTTATTGTTTTATTTATTGTTTTATCTATTTATTGTGTATGACACATTTAATCCTCCATAATTTCTTCAGTGTTGTCACATGAAAAGTTATAATCATATATTTCCAAAAATGTGAGGGGTGTACACACTTTTGTGAGGTACTGTATCCTCGGCCCACAAACTCTGTGTGTCAGTGCCTATGCATATGATTTAATAGTGGTCCTCATTATTGTCTGAGGTATATGAGAGGGGTCAAGTGGTGGCAGAATTTCATTTTCAGAGATATGCATCCATTGGTTGAAAGCCCTTGACAATTCTCACTCTGAAATAGCCTAATCATTTACTAAAATAGTATGTGTGTCACAGTTGCCCCCTGCTGGCCATGACAGACTCAGACTTCTATTCCATTTGAGCCCTTGCTGTGTAACGTCTGCTGTACTGTTAACAGGACTTGTTGTTACCACATCCGTATTGCACACATCAACTGCCTTGGTCTTCAGTCAACACTCACCGAACTCCAATCAGCAATCAATTCCTCTTGTCATGTGTGTTCTCTGTGGTTCATTGTTATGTCCTTATGTAATGTGTTTGTACAGATGTTTGGTGTACAGTACTTCCTTGACCATTTTGACTCCTTGTTGTGTATTCATATTGTCAAGTCTTTTCTGATTAAAACTATGTTTTTATTTATCCTTTGCAATTGTCTCCACCTGTTCCCTGCTCCATCGATGATCATTACAGAATGAAGCACTTAATTCCTTACCAGGAGACAGTGAAGGAATTGGGGAGAAAGGGCACCGGGCGAGAGCCGAGGCTACCCCATGCACATCAGGGTAGCCCATGAGCCCCTACAGTGGGGCTGATTACATGGAGTCCAAGGAGGAAGAGGATGTATGGCTCTGCATGTGCCTTGGCTAACCTCTCCCTATGAGAGGCAGGGACACTGGGGAAAATGTCTATAGTTTTCCCTATACATTTCCAGTTGGGGGGGGAATAGGCTATTGTACTTGCGAGGGCAACGGTCAGTTCATCTTCTGGGTGGAGTGGACTGGCTACAGCAGCTACACGTGCGTTGCTCTGGGAGGACTATGGGGACCTGGTTCTCTGGTCTTCAGAGGAGGAAGACGTCAACGGGGATCAACTGGAGCAACGGGTGTGGGTGGAGTTGCAGAACGGTGAGAGGAAAAATGACTGGGCTTCGCCATCTTTTGTTCCACAGACCAGGTAAGTTAGCCGGCTTGCTACCCCTTGTCCACCAGTCCCACGGGCAAGGGTACTTAGCAATTTGGCAGCCTCCCCTACAATGCCTCTAGGGCCACAGCCTACCCTGCCAATAAATATCATGGACTGATCACTGTAGACAGGCCCATTGATTATGGACTTTCTTCCAGACCCTTTACAACCCTGTTGTCATGTGTGTTCTCTGTGGTTCATTGTTTTATGTCCTTATGTAATATGTTTGTATAGGTTTTTGGTGTACAGTATTTACTTCACCTTTTTTACTCCTTATAGTCTATTCATATTGTCAAGTCTTTTCTGATTAAAACTACTTTTTCATTTATCCTTCACGATTGTCTCCACACGTTCATTACTATGTGACCTTAAAGCACCAGTACACTAAATCAAGAGTCCCATGCCCAAAATAGATGTTTTTTATAATGTCCTTGGTTGTGGACATTATTTCATCCATGGTTACTCTGCCTCTAGCTACCAGTTTGAGTTATCCCGTTGTCTGTTTGTTCATGCATTTCAAGAAACTACATATTTCTGGGGGTTATCACGGGTCAGGGATTCCTGATGGCCACTTGACCCTGTCAAGATTCGGCCTGGTCGGCAGGTTGGAATGGGACACTACAAAGCGGAAATTCATGCTATTTTGTTTCCCTATTTAGTAGACCATGGTGGTTATTCCAGAAAACTGAATATCTGAATTAACGAGCTCTGTCAAACCTGAACTTGAGCATAATGATATTTATTTTTGAAAATTATAATTTTTCCACAACGTCAATCATTTATTTGGCAAATTACCCCAAGCCGTTGTTGATAAGTATATTCTATATAAGCAGGTTTAAATACAGTTTGAACAGTTTAGAATGGTATTGCTATTAGAAAGAGTTATATGGCTATAGTTAAGGGCCTGTTGTAGGATTCTAGGACATGTAGACAGACAGGGAACATATTCAGGGTCAAGCCAGATAAGACTTTCCTTTAGGAGAGGAGACGAAGGAAGCAAGGGCAACGATGACGTAGGACAGAGAGAGAACCCTTACAGTTCTTATATTATAACATCAGCATAAACAGTAGCTTATGGCTTAGGACTTATAACTTATAACTCTGTTATATATTGGACAGCTTATAACTGTATGAACTATTGTAGGTTAAACTGTAATTCCATCACAGGTCTAATACATGGAGATGCCATTCAGACTAATAGAACAGGACAGTTACTGACAGGACATTAGACAGATAGGGGAACTGAGTTATTCAGAAACGAGTGCACAAGGTAGTATGGATAACGTATGTTCAGACACTCAAGGTTAGGAGCAGTGGCCTGGATACCAAGGTTAGAACCTATGTAGATCTAAGTTAAGGTGACCGGCACGTTCTCAACATGAGACAGTCACGAGTTGAGGAGAACCTTCTAGAAGGTATGTGAACAACAACGCAAAGGCTATATAACCCAGATCCATATGATCATTCGGGGTATTTTCCCAGAACCCGTCTTGATGCCTTGTTATGATGACTCTGTTTCCGTGACGAGAAGTACTTTATTAAACATTCTATTATCTACCACAACCTGACTCCTGGAACCATAATTTCAACAAAGATCTTACCAGCCTGAAATTCACCATCTATCACCGTCCCTTTCCAATGTAACACAAGAGTTTCGCATTTGCCTACAAACTGTGTAGAAATAAATCTGAGAGTAATGTAAATTTCATTGTCAAATAGGCTATACACACATATGGGTGATTATTTATAATAACGATTAATAATATATCATATTAAAAATAATAATACTGTATAGTAATAAATAAGGTCATATGATCTCTAATATGCCTACCAAGTAGACCTTTACTCCACCAATTCCTTAGTGATCATATAGTATTTTGTGTACCTCTGTTAATCAAACCTCTGGTAAAACACTGAAGGTCAAAAACGTTTGACAACCAGACATTTAATGATTTTCCAGCCAGAGAAAACTGAGACCAATGGCCTCTTCTCCAGCTGAGCTCTGTGTACAAAAAAAATGAAATATAATACAATTAAAAGAAACACAACAATACCATTCAAAAAACAAAAACAACTCACTAAGGATATATTTGAAGTGTCCTGAAGGAACAAATGCATCCAACGTAACGTCTCTCTGTAAAGCTTTCCATGAGTGAGGGGTATGGTAGACAAATGCAGTTCTCCCCAACTTTGAATGTGTCCGAGGTACGTCCAACACACCAGCCTTGTGAGCGTGTAAGATAACCGCTGATACTCCAGTGGATTTTTCTTAGGAAAAATCAAACCTCAGTTTGTGCATTATGGCCTTTCTGGAGACCAGGGAATCCCAGTCAATTGCATTGTACAAAAGCAAATGATGAACGCAGAAATTGATTTTTTTTTATCACTGACACTGAAGCATGCATATACAGTCCAGCACCATAGTCCGCCACAGATATGAAGGTAGCTTCTATCATTTTAATTCTATGCTGCTGAGACAGGCTCCATTTGTTTCTATAAAAGGAACCCATTCAGTAATGTGTGTATTGAATGAAAAATCTTTATCCAAACAATTTCCCAGGAATTTGTAAGAGGGAACCCATTCTAGGACAGAACCATCCATGGTACTTGTCTTAGATGATATAAATGTTCCCTCCCCTACCTAGGACAGTCTGATCACCTCTCATTGTTTCTACTCCCCAAGTACACCCCCATAATCAAACGTGTCAAACCATCAGTGAGGATAGTTAAAGTGTGCCCAGAGGGGCCGACTCTATACTACAGCACCAGTTCTGACATACACATTGGAGCCTATTTGCTCTTCAGGCCACCTGGGATTCCCAAATGGATATTTAGCTTTTTGGATTAACAGTAAGGTCCGCCTCCTACTCGATGCATGCCGCCGAGCCTTCAGTTCTGGTGTCTTATAGAGGAACACAGCCCAACCAGGGCCTCCTAAAGAAGGGCATTTAGAGGGCCAAACATGACCACACATTGCATATTGAGGAACATTTTTACTCAGGTAACCAGGCCATCACAGACTATAAACCAAGGAACAGTGCCCTAACAATCAGCAATGCCTCCCTCCCAGACAAGCTAAACAAAGTCTATGCTTGATTTAGGCCCTTTCCTATTACAGCGCCGAGCACCAGTCCGCATGCATCATGGTATGGAGGGTGTACCCATCGACAAACTTCCTGCTGGGTAGTGCACCGTACCGGTCTATATCGGAGGAAAAAAGATTCTAGTACTCGTCTGGGACCGAATCTGTTTCGTGGGTGGGGTTATACAAACAAAAGAAATTCAACAGCGTTGTTTTCTTTACTTGAATTGACGCATTTCGTTGAGGATTCTAAATAAAATAAAAAACGGTTATGCACTTATACCATTATTACATAAAAATAGTAATGAGTACAATTATTTTAATATTTTTATTTCTTACTTTCCCATTTGGATCATCAAAAAGCCCATCTACCTCACACACTGAAACCCCACCAGCTACCGTCAGAACAAGTCAACACAGAATGCGATCTCTATGGCATTACTCTCTGCCCTGACCCACATGGAAAACAGTAACACCTATTTCAGGATGCAGTTCATTGACTTCAGTTCAGCATTCAGCACCATCATCTCCATCAAGCTGGTTGCAACTCAGACACCTGGACATCAGCACCTTCCTCTGCATCTGGACCCTGGAATTTCCTCTCCAACAGACCCCAGTCAGTTAGGTTTGACAACCACACCTCCTCTACCCTGACCCTGAACATTGTTGTTCCACAAGGCTGCGTGCTGAGCCCTCTGCTCGACTCCTTCTTCACCCACGACTGTGTGCCACTGTAAGTATCGAACACCGTCATCAAGTCTGCAGACGACACCACAGTGGTAGGCCAGATCAACAACAATGAGTCAGCCTACAGGGAGGAAGTCCAGAAACTGGTGGCATGGTGCACCGGCCATGGTGGCCTTCAACACCAAGAAGACCAAAGAGCTCACTGTGGATTAGAGGAAGCCCAAACGCTGCTCACACCCACCCAATTACATAAATCTGGTATAGGTCTGAGGTGGAGCGTGTCACCAGCTTCAAATATCTGGGAGTCCACATCTCTGAGGACCTCTCTTGGCACAGCAACGGCTTCCTGAGGAAGCTAAAGAAAGCACGGGAAGGCCCTGCAATAGTACAGTACATCCTCTGTGCTCAACTCCACTCCAGCAGTGTCTGTAGAGAGCACACAACATCATCAGGGATCCCTACCACCCCAGCCATGGGAGGTGGTACAGAAACCTGGATGGCAGGAGAAGCAGACTGCGGAACAGCTTCTTCCCTGCTCCTGTTACCCTGCTGAACACAAACGCTCAGAGGTAACGCCCACCCCCTCCCCTCTCACATCACCCCCACAGTGACAGTTCACTGAATTCAACTCTCAAAGGTAACACCCCCCCGCCCCACTAATTTACTGTTCACTTTATGAACTAATTTATGTTTCACTCATATTCTACTGTAATGATCTAGATGCTCAATTCAATTAATATTTGCCTATACTACTCCTGTATACATATACTGTTCCTATACTCTACATACTGTTTATTACTGTACTATCATTCACTCTATATCACCTACACCATTAGTGTGTACTGTCTACTGTATATACCCGAAAAACTGAATATTCAGTCATAATATTACTGTTTGCAAAATTACTTAATCATCCTGTATTTCTACCCATCATTATCTGTTAGAGGCTAATTCATGTTAAATTACTTGGAACTACTTAACTACTGTTCATATACTCTAGATACTTTATACTGTATATTTAGCCATAATACTACTGTATTGTTTACATACTGCATATACTGTATATATATTTAGCCATCCTGTATTCTTTCCGTCATCATCTGTACCTTTTCTTTCTTTTTTGCATTGTCTGTGGTAAATGATAATCAATATTTCTTTGCCGTGGTTTTGTGCTCTGTGCAATGACATTAAAGTTGAAAGTAATCTTATCTACCTTGAATATTTCTCGACTATATTCTGGAAGAGAATATCTTTTGTTTTACTTTTTTTATTGATGTAAAGCACTTTGAGCTGCATTCCTTGTATGAAAGGTGCTATATAAATAAAGGTATATTATTATCATTATTATTATTACTTGCATTCAACACCAGCTTATGATATACTGTATAAGGGATTTTTGTAGCAGCAAAAAATCAGACTGGAAACAACCAAATCCTTGCACGAGGGACAGAGCAGTAGCATATAAATTATATTTATACAGTTGTTCCTCACACTGTTGCAAATATCATTGTACACTGGCCTAGAATTAAAAAGCTACAGCCTCGTCAAGCCACTCTAATTTGTAACTAGACAAGTAACCAGTCCGCACAGTCAATCGGGACAAAGAAAGTATGATTTTTAAAACAACTATTTTCATCCTGTGGTTCAATTCCAGAAATGTTCTGGAAATACCTGGATATTAAAATAGCTTTCTCTCAGCTGCCTACAGCAGTCACATTTGAGAACACTGTTATCTATGTTAGTGTTAGAATGGTGAGATTTGTGAGCCCATTTGACCTAAAGTTTCAACAGCATGCTGAACTGTACAATATAGATCCATAAATATCTGCCAGGTTTATTATCTGGACACCCTTTCCTGAAACCTTGTTGCCTGCATCTTTGTTCAACCTCTTTTTACAAACATCTTAAACCCTGCAGGATTGGAATAATTGCTGCTATCTCGCCATTCCTGAATACAGCATTTAAATGTGATTTTGACAATTTTGCGCTGAGAACTTGAAGTATTCTTTAATCCACACAGGGCAGTTGGATGCTCTGCATGATACAACACTGGGAACACTACAGCACTGTCCATAGTAGACCCTATCTGAAGTGCTGCCCTACATTTCACTGGCATGTTCCTCTACCCCTTCAGATCGTACCGTCCCTGACAGCGCCCCATATTTTATGATGATTTGTGGGTTAGTGGAGTTAGAACCACAGACAACAGCACGGCCACGGCGCTGATAAGGTTTAGGGAGTGAAGAAGGCATGGGGTGGGACAGGGTAAAGTATAAGGGAAGAGGCGATGAGATGGTTGGGAGGTTATGATGAATCAGAGAGACAGTGGCCAAGGCCAAGTTACCACATAATGAGGAATGTTAGAAACAAGAGCGGGAGAAGACAAGAGGACACGGGAAGTATGAAAGGAAATGAGACTATGAGGGTGACAGACAAGGAGAATGAAGGAGTGGGTTGCGAGTGTGAAAGGAGGAGAGAAAGGAAAGAAAATAAGTGTGGGAGATGGGAGAAAGTTAAAGGCATTTGGCATTTTGTCCTCATGTGTGGCCGCATAAAGTGCCCAGTGCCAGAGCTGTGCAACTATCAGCTAGAGAGTGTGTTAGGACAGCAGGACGAGAACACTGTAGATGACAGAGTCCTTTACCACCAATACCCACCTTAGAATCTGGCCCTAACTTACTCTGATCACTAGCCTGGACAAGCTCCACAGCCGGTAATGGAGTTAAGACATGGCTAAAACTTCTTTCATAGTCACTTCACCATGATTTTCTCTATAATAGTCTACATGGTGTAAGGATTGATGTGGTCTCCTTGAGGGCTGTAGGAGATCAGTCGTTACCGTGAGCCCCTGGACTGGAAGTGGTCTCCATAAGGCACATGCCCACACGCCCCATTTCCTTCAATAGAAATGCAGGGTCGCCCCTCGCCTTTTCCCCGGGAAGCTCCTGTTCGTAGCTTCCTGTGCCGCTCCCACTCTGTGAATAAACAGAACATTAATGTCTTTGTGACTAACAACGGTGCTTCCACACACAGACATGTTAAACACACACACACAGAGACACACATCCTGACGGCCCTGCCACGTCTCGCTTCAGTGTCTGTGAAATTGCACTAAAAATAAATAACAAATGACATCACCCCCCTACATCACACAGACAGCGGGAAGCCCCCGTCACGGCCCTCCCCCAAACACGTCCAGAGACAACTCCCTGGTAGTCTTCTAAATCTCAACCTGGAACGTAATTGACAGGTTGAGTCAAATGGAGACCTGGTGTAGATATGGCTGTTCTGTTTAGTGTCTGTGGTGTCAGCGGTGAAGTGCGCTTACAGTAGCACCTTCCCTGGGGTTGGGTGACCAACAGAGACAGACAAAGGACTCATCTATCACTTTGACCCACAGTGCCCTTTTTTTACTCTAAAGCTCCTCAACTTTGATAACTTACTCTCAGAAAAGAGGTCTGGGAAATGTTTCAAAAACACCCACCTCCAAATTTCTAACCCACCTCCTCACCCCTCCACACGTCACCTAAGTCATCACATGTCACCTTTGTCCACCCACCCTGTTTAGTCGATGAGGTGAGATAGTGAATTAGAATGCATTCCGCAGTTACAGCTCAGCAAAAAGTATTTTCCTGAAAACATAAAAACCTAACTAAGACACACCTTCTTTCAAGCACACACACGAGCATGTTCAGACTGTCTTTAGGAGAGGCTCCGGTTGGTACCAGGCTTCTGATAAGCTGAGTAGTGCTCTGTGTCCTATCAGCCAGCCTGTGGATTAGTTCCTCCACTCAAAGAAAATACAACCAGCACAAAAACACTTACAGATTTAAAATCTTGTTAAAAAATCTGTTATTTTAGTACTTTGATAGGAAAAATTATATTTTTTCAATTTCTGACATTTTCTAAGCCAGATGGCAACATGTCCATGCATATGTAATGTAGATCAGTTTTGGTCACCAAATAAAACATATTTTCATTGAATTCTCATTCCAATGCAAATTATCTCCTAACATGCACACATGCATTTGACATCTAATTCAGTTGACATATAAAACCTAATGCTAACCCTTACCTTCACTCCAATCCTAAATGTAACTTTTACCCTAAATGTGACCCTTATGCCGGAAAAATAGTGTTTCTCCTCATGGGGACCGGCCACAACACCAGATGATGTAAAAAATGCAATTTTTTTAAATCCTTGCAGGGATTTTTGTTCTCTACTCTCACAGTCACACCTATACACATAGAAACACATATACACACTAACACAAGCTATATATATATACCATACTGTAACCTTTAGTTACATCTAAACTAAATGTCTTGAGTAAAACCATGCATATTTTAGTACTTTCACACAAAAAATTGAAAAAAACAGCTCGCCATGCAACACCATATTCTTATCCAAGCTGAATACCCAGCAAGGGTCAAGGTATGAAAACCTCCCTGTGCTACTCGATACAAGACTTCCTATCAGGTCACCCCAAAATGGCGCAACTCATTGACCCTGAACTCTATGCCCCCCAGGGGTGAATACTCAGTTCTCTCCAGAACTCCCTGTACTCACACAAGGCACAGATCCAACACCATCAGAACGTTTGCAGATGACACAACATGCACGACAGCCTTAATGGATTAGTTCAGAGATTTAGCATTGGGCTACCAAGCTAACAAAATCATATTGAATGTTTTGCTGTTAACTTTATCCATATACCAGCATTATCCCAGTACTCTTCTTTTTTATTATTTTATTCTCTTACAGATTGCAGCACTCGTAACTAAGCATTTCACTGCAAAAGGCACACCAGTTTCGGCTTATTTTGAAAGGATATTACGCGCCGTAATAGCAGGTTTTGTAGTTCGAAAGGCAGAGTGTGCACGCATTTGGGAGTGTTTAATATATCTTAACTTCATTTTTGACAAATCCTTACATTCTTGTGTGTGTCAGGGTGCTCCCCCTACACACCAGCCCAGGTCTTCATCTGACCTGCCCAGGCAGAGTGCAACAGTGCTGAAATACTTTCGGGAATACGTAGGCCTTTCCCTCCGGGGCTTTAAGACCAATCTACCAGGGGAGGACTGTTACTCTGTTTATGCCAGGAGCGAACAACCAAGAGTGAATGTAAGACATCTTCCTACGCATACCGCCGTGTCCCTGATGTTACCGTGGGAGCAGGCACAGTGCCCAAGTTCACTTTAAGCATTCATCCAGTCTGTCTGTTTGAGGACCCTTTCTTCACGCAATTGTGTGTTTTTTTTGGGGGGGGGGGGCGGTAACGATGTGATGTAAAAACCGCCCAATTACTCTGTGTTGGTATGCACCTGTTGTGCAACTTCATCCAAGCTCAGTGTTTATGGTAATAATGTGCTTATTTTATGAGCTGATTTAAAGTGGATTATTCTGTGTTATTAAAAAAAATGTTTTCTTAGTACACTTAGGCAACTATGAGGTACCAGGAGCGTTGACCTACCACACAGATGGTAATGATAATTACCACACAGATGGTAATGATAATTACCACACATTCTATTTTGACTATCTGACCTATGAATCAAAAACTGTAATTCATCATTAAGGGAGGCTTTCAAACTTCTGTGTTTGGCACCTTGGTTACAACACGAAAGATATGAATGTAGGTGAGAGAAGTGAGAGGGAGACCTGATGCTACCGCCCACGACGCATCTATGAACAGGCTGAGGGGCACTTGATTCTTAAATAGGAGGGGAGGAAAATGGGGGGTGAGAGGTAAGGGGGATTGAGGACGTAGAACAACGTTTACAGAGGAGGTGGTATAAGGATGTCAGAGGGTCAGGTACCGCATTCTTAAGGGATGCAGTGAGATGGGGGGGGGGGGTGTGAGGAGAGAATGTGCGCAAACATTCCAGGCGTGTCCACTCCATTGTAACAGGCTAATGAGGCAGGGGAGGGAACCATTGCTGCTCTGAGGCGAGAGGCACAAAACCCTCAGAACGCTACCCTGCACAGTGTTACCGTGCTAAATCCAAACGCCACAGGTGAGAAAGCACAGATTAAAGCCAGAGTATCCCTCTCTCCCAAACACACAATCACACACATCCGGTAGTCATGTCGTTGGAATGTTTATGAGTGGACATCAACTCAGAGGCCACCAGTCAGAGAGCTGATCCGCCTTCGATGACACAGATGCCGAGCCTGCTGAAACACAAATCCACTGGGACAAACTCAACGCGCTAATCTGAAAGTTCATAACTGTATAACAATCGGAAAATCTGAGCATAATAAACAGATCCAACAGCAATACAGTGCATCCGGAAAGTATTCACAGCGCTTCACTTTTTTCACCTCTTGTTGTGTTACACCCTTATCTCAAAATGGATTAAAGTAATTATTTCCCATAATGGCAATGTGAAAGAAGTGTGTTTGAAATCTGAGCAAATTTATTAAAAATTAAAAATGAAAAAGCACATGGACACAAGTATTCACAGCCTCTGCTCAGTACTTTGTGGAAGCACATTCTGTAGCAAATATAGCCTCAGTCCTTTTGAGTAAGATGCTACAATTCAATTCAAATTCAAATTCAAAAAGCTTTATTGTCTATCCCCAAAAGAGTAGAAAATTGTCTTTAGACGGGGCTCAACAAACAATACAAATACAAGAGACAACCACACAATTCAAGATACACCCCCCCCTCCCCCTATTTCCTATTTAAAATATCAATGGCAGTTGGAATCAAGGTCTTCTTATATTTGGCCTTTTTCACCAAAGCTACTTTATATCGTCTACCAGACAGAAGTACATCAAATGAACTATGCAGGGGATGGGAACAAGCTTGACACACCTATTTTTGGGCAGTTTCTCCCATTCTTCTTTGCAGAACCTCTCAAGCTCCATCAGGTTGGATGGGGAGCGTCGGTGCACAGCAATTTTCAGATCTCTCCAGAGATGTTCAATCGGGTTCAAGTCTAGGCTCTGGCTGGGCCACCTTAGGACATTTACAGAGATGTCCTGTAGCCACTCCTTTGTTATCTTGGCTGTGTGCTTGTGTCGTTGTCCTGTTGGAAGATGAACCTTCGCCCAAATCTGAGGTCCAGAGCGCACTGGAGCAGATATTCAGCAAGGATGTTTCTGTACATTGCTGCATTCATCTGTCCCACGAAAAGATGGAAAGGTGCACTCCAATCAGGTTGTGGATCTCAAGGATGATCAGTGGAAACAGGATGCACCTGAGCTCAATTTTGAGTGTCATGGCAAAGGCTGTGAATACTTATGTACATGTGCTTTTTCGTTTTTTATTTTTAATAAATCTGCTAAGATTCCAAACAAACTACTTTCACATTGTCATTATGGGGTATTGTTTGTAAAATTTCGAGGGAACTAATGAATTTCATCCATTTCGGAATAAGGTTGTAACATAACAAAATATGGAAAATTTTAATCGCTGTAAATACTTTCCAGATGCACTGTATATACTGTAGACTGGCCACTTCTGCTCATGTTAGTAGCCAACTTGTCAATGAGGAAGTCAAATGCAACAATGACTGGTGTCCTGACTGCGTTGGATGCTAGTTCCTCCCTGTGGGTGGCCAGCTTGGTGGGTCAAGGCAGCAGCAGATCTCATTGAGCACTAGTGGAAGGTTTGAGGGGAACCCTTTAAGGAGACACTCTAATATACAGTAAGCTCACATTATCGACACACTAAACAAAGATTTGGTAAAAAGGTATTTATAAACAACACTAATGAACAATGGGTATCAGAGGTATTTGGCACTGATAAAATTATGTAAAATAAAGTAGTCATACTTAGTACTCGGTAACATATCCTTTGCATGTAATGATAACCCGATGCCTGCAGATGCTTCCTGTTAATAGTCCTCTACCAGATTTAGGTAAAGTAGCTTGTACAGTCACATTCCAGTTACTTACTGAGTTCACAAGTTTTGGGAAGCCCCTGATTAAGACAAAATGATCAGGTAAATGCAGTTCATATCTTACTGGTGACCATGATTGATATTTTCTTTACTCTTTCTGTTTGTTTTATAGGTTTCTTTTAAGATATGAACTCCATTTACCTGATCATTTTGTCTTACTTGGAGACTTCCCAAAACGTGAACTCAACATGTAACTGGAATGTAACTGGAATGTAACTGAAAAGTATATTTAACCAACAATGGCCTCTACTGCGCATACAGTTGTGTACAAAATAATAGCAGTCCAAAATCACTAACCTGATCAATGACTGTTTTTGGTAGAAATCCTATTTCGACATGGCAAATCATTTACTAGTACTATTGGTGCAGTACAGTAATAGAAAACCAACAGACCCAACAGTCATGACATGCTTTAAAAAGGCAACCAAAACCAGACAGACGGGGAAGAAAATGGAAAACCACCATTCGAATGGATCAAAGAATAGCCAAAATGGCAAAGACTCAGCAAATGATCAGCTCCGGGGTGATCAAAGCCCTAAAGTTACCTGTGAGTACTGTAACAATTAGAAGACGCCTATGTGAAGCCAAGTTATCGGCAAGAAGCTCCCGCAACGTCCCATTGTTGAAAAAACAACATGTGCTGAAGAGGTTACAATTTGCCAGAGAACACATCTTATACTCCAGTGCTAGGCACTTAAGTTATGTTGATTTGTTACTGAATGTATGTGTGGCACCTTCCTTCTGTTCACCTAGAGATAGGTTAAATTGGGTAATATTGGGCAGGTGTGTTTGATGGCTGATTGCTTACAGCTGGTGTAGGCACTCTCTATATAGAATCAGGTGAACAGAAGGAAGGCGCGATTCATTAATTATCTGTTGGTTGTGGTGTGCTGGAATCCAGGGAGCTATAGCCGCCATTCAGTAAGTTGTGAAAAGAGTGTAGTCTTGTTCGAGCATTTTGCATATACGCTCCTAATATATACCGGTATATTTATTTTCCACGTCCACGCCGCGTTAAGAGCGCATGTAGTTACCGTATATATAAATAAATATATATATTACCATTTAGCTGCTCACATTTCGTGTCACCTGCAACTACTCTGTATTCACATGTTCCCTGGATTGTCTTTATCAAAACCTGCAAGCCTCCATTCACCTGCCTCCCTCTCTCTACACCATAAACCGTGACAGATACGCTCAGTTGAATTCAGATTGGGTGATTGAATTTCCTTTTTGGCCAAGTATGTTTATACTGTAAAGTATACATATGTAATAAAGCTATCAATGCGTTTAAGCGTAATTATTCTATTAGATGATGAACCCCGATCCAACAGGTTTAGAGTCATTTGGGATATCTTATCAGACGACACATTTCTGAAAACATCAGTATTCGTTGTGATGCTGCTGTCTTTCCCTGCAGTATTTTCAGTCATCCACTACTGTGTCCTGCTCTGGTCTACAAGCATATCTGCCATTGCTGAGCTCACCAGTGCTTTCCTCTTCCTAATGTACCAAACAGTTAATAAAAACTGCTGTTTAGCCAATTGTCTTTAGGTATGTTTGTTACCCTATTATTGGAGGACTAGGTACAAGTTAAAATGCACATGTGCTGTAATTTCTAGGTAAATTCTGGGGTGTCAGATGGCTCAGCGATTAGGGAGTCAGACTTGGCTGTGCCAAATGTCATTGTGTCCTTGGGAAAGACACTTTACCCTAAGTTGCTCCAGGTAGAATGTCCCTGTACTTAATATAATTTGCTCCGGATGAGCGTCTGCTAAGTCACTAAAATGTAAGCGTGACTGATTCCTCTACATTATTCTCAAGTATCTGCTAAAATTGAGTGGAATCCATGTGACCCTCAACTTTATCATGATTCCCATTACCGGCACTGGCCACACATCCCCAGAGCATGATGGAACCTCCACCAAATTTTACTCTGGGTAGCAAGCAGTGTTGGATAAAGTTAATTTTACAATTACTTTTCAGTTACTTTTTCAAGTTTTGGGAACTCCCTAATTAAGACATAATGATCAGGTAAATTCAGTTCATATCTTACTGGTGACCATGATTGATATTTTCTTTACTCTTTCTATTTGTTTTATAGGTCACTGTTGATATAGGAACTCCATTTACCTGATCATTTTGTCTTAATTAGGGACTTCCCAAAACTTGTGAACTCAACAAGTAACTGAAAAGTAGTTGTAAAAGTAACTTTGCCCAACACTGGTAGCAAGTGTTTGGCTTGGAACGCTGTGTTCGTTTGCTGTCATGCATAATACTCCTTGTTATGACTAAATAACTCCATATTTTTTTCATCAGTCCACAGCACCTTCTTTCAAAATGAAGCTGTGCCAAGAACTGTGCCTGTGGTCTTCCATTTCCTCACTGTGTTCCTCACAGTGGACACTAACAGCTTAAACCTCTGCGATAGCTTTTTGTAGCCTTCCCCTAAACCATAATGTTGAACAATCTTTGTTTTCAGATCATTTGGTGAGTCGTTTTTGATGCATATTGCACATTTTCTGTTAATCCAAAGAACCTCATTTCACTACAGAAATATTACTGTGTCCTTCCGTTATTTGACATATCAAAAGGAAATTGCTGATCCAAACACCCAATTATTTATAAAAGGAAATCATAGAAATTGTCAGGGGTGCCTAAACTTTTGCATACGACTGTATTCTTAGACTACTAACACAACTGTAACAATTAACATGGCTTTGAAATTCCAAAGATTTATTAATGACCTTGACAATTTCAGTACAAAGAAACGCCCAGGAAAACCCTGTACCACCCTGATCTTATCTCCAGTATTTCTCCCTTTAATTTCCCATCACCAGACCAGCTACTGGAACTTATATTTGACCTTGTGCCTGGGCCCCTACATCTTTCATTAAATATGCATTTATTACAAATAGGAATACGTCCTTATGTGCAGTTTGTTTAAAGATTGCTGATCCGGTTCTAACACAAGCAGCTGCGTGTAGAAATCACTCAAACAATCACATTTTGATTAAATTTCATTTAAGTGAAGGATCTTTGGACAGGGCATTATAAGTGTTTTCAAAGCAATTCCAGAGAAGCCAGTGAATTTCCGTTGCCATGGCTCTGAACAGAATTAACTCAGCTCTGTCCCTAAATAGGGTCAAACAGCCTAAGCTAGACCCCAAAATCCCAAAGACAAATGTTGACAATGTCTGGCGCTATGTGGCTTTTTTAACCAAGTAAATCTTGCTTTTAGATAATATGAGGACGGTCTTCGATAGTGTAGTCTAAATTTAAACATATATCACTTAATTTGAAAAAAGTAACACGCTGATTAGCTCAATGTATTTTAACAATTAATGTAATTATTTAATCAAGGGCAATAACTCCAGCACGTTCCATTAATATGCCATCAAACCTGCATTTCCAATTATGGCAAAATGAAGGAACATGTAATTGGGAGTTGTTTCCTTTGTTATTCAAAGTTTTGAGGGTCCACCCATACGCATTCTATTGGATCCCCCATGGCCTCGCAGGATAACCAGAAAGGGACAAATCTTCGGGAATGGGCAGAGCCATGGGAGTGCGTAAGTGCCGAACACTGTAAAATAGACTGGGGTCTGGACTGGCCACGGGGCTTTTGCTGGGAGCAAAACACGTCTTCCAAACACTTGGGTAGAAGGAGCCAGCAAAAACAGCCAAGGAGAACACAGAGAAACTTTCCCCAAATCCCAGACTCAAAAGAGGGGGAGGAAAAGAGGGGTTCAGCGCAAACAAAAGCATTCTTGGCTTTCAACAAAAACAAAAACTTGGTCAAAATCATTTATTTGATGATACAAATTCAACGAGAAAGACATAACCGTACTGCATTTCCAGCAAGAACCGTTCATTAAATTATCACGGATTTGAGTGCTGCAGCATCAGTGAATATTCTTTTTCAGCTTTTTTCACAGCTTTTGTAAAACAAAACAAACAAAAAAATCACAGAATGGAAATGAAAAACAGAATCACGTGGACATTTCTTTCACTTGGTAAGTGTCCTATCTTTGTATTTTATTTCACTTTAGATAAAATTAAATTTGGTCACTTTAATTGCGTCTTAACCCCACCATCATTCACTTTTTTAAAGCAATTTTTGTTGTAAATATTCGATATGAATAGTTAGCATGGAAAGACTGAATACAGATAATTAAAAACAACTACATTACTAGAAATACACTAGTTGTTTTATTATGCGATGAGCCATAGGCTACATGTTATGCGAGGTGTGCATATATTTCAGCAACAGGTGTGCGCGCAGCATATTTTGTGAACTAATTATGTAAAACAAAAGCTAGTTGATATTTCCATCAAAATGACATTATGCTCTATATAGAATATATTTCCTCTACAACATATTGTGAAAAAAATTTAATCACCACAGTAGTTATAACATAATTAACCTATTAGCTATAAAGAGGATAGTAATCCTAAACAACTTGCGATGCTATAAACATTTGTATTGTTGGACCTGTACACATCAACATCTGTTCGAGCTGGTAGCTATGCGCATTCACAACATGCTGCTCTAATTTCGTTATGGAGGAGTGAGTGAGTAGGAGCTCCACTGTGCGAGTCCGCGACTGGCACCTGTGGGGGAGTGGCACCCGGTAGTCAGGGCCAGGGCTGCGGAGTTGAAACATCTGCCGCCTGTAGCGATCAGCGTTACCGGATCTTCAGCTACCCATCTTCGTCAACACTGTTTTAAAGTGTCGGGTAGGAGACAACGGTCCGTATAATGAAGTGCCCTCCTGACCCACTCAAGACAACTGTCACCTCTAACGGGGCTGTGGAGTATTATTCTTTAATTAAGGGCAGTTCACGCCTGCCTACTACACGTTAATTAAAACGACAGGAAGTTTTTTTGTCTTTACACAAAAATAGACTGGACCTTCACGGTCAGCCTTTTTATAAATGACTTATCCCTTTATTGAAAAAGTTTCAGGGGGAGGTCTTATTTGTCCATGCATAATTAGGGCTTACATACAAGCATAAATAACAACTGTTCATTAATGAACTCTAAAATCACAGAAGAGATCAATAATAAAAAATACAAGAGGTCAAAATCTTCAAATCTTCCAAAGTGTCAGGTAAACAAAGTGACACAGCCCATATTATCCTCCCTGTGGGATCAGGAGAATGCACCATGTTTTTCTAAAAGGTAAAGCCAGCTAGGATCTCTCTATTGCCTTCACTCTAGATGGCTGAGGATGCGTCTTGGCACATTTTGCTTCCCTCACTTGGTCTTGCCCATAGTAGAGAGCTAGCAGAGAACAATAGATAGGAAAATGGTTTATCAACATCCCTGTTCCCAAGAAAGGTGTTGGCCCACATTCCAGGCCAGGTCGGTGGGTCCCAGCCAGTCTAAATCCTCTCTGTCTAACCGTCATCGAGCTGCTAATGTTTACGAGTGTGTCAATTGAACAAGGTTTACATTTGATATAATAACCTGATTTCCTTTATAGTGCACAACGTTTGATAGTCCATTATGATGGAACCAGGGCCCGTACAGCTCAGGTGAAATGAAGTTCAACGTAGAGAAAACAGATTGCCATTTCATAGGCAGACAGATTGACATTCATTGCGTTAGTAAATAGTGATGGGGAACAGGGCAGGAGAAGAAGTTTCAGTTCCATAGGGAGTGGAGGCAGTAAAAGCTGTGTGTTTCATCACTGTCTGATGTCTGATGTGGAAGATAAATCAACCCTTAACATACTTGTTACCCACTCTGCTTTGTTTCCTGGCCAGGTGGACATTAAATCTGACCAGTGGCTGGCACCGTGCATCACCAACCTTTCTCTTTACTTTCCCCTTCATCTGCCGTTTCATCATATATTCCTCCCCTCCTTCGAAAACATGTACACTGAAACACACACACACACGTTTGTTATTCTGTCTTTGTGGGGTCCTGAAAACTGATTTTCATTTAGATTTTAGGGTTAGCCCTAAACCTAACCCTAACCTAAACCATACCCTAACCCTAACCTTAACTTCAGTAACCTAACATTACTGCCTAAATTTTACCTTGGAATAATGCCTAACCCTAACTCTACTTGGTAATGCCTAAACCTAACAATAACCCCAATTCTAACCCTACAGCATTCCCAATAGTATGTTTTTCCCTAAACCTAACCCCTTAACCATAATTCGCAATACCCCTCACGGGGCCATCCCTACAACGTAGAGTTTGTCCCCACAAGGTCTAATGTTACATCTTTTGTCAGGTTTATGTATGGTTGTGGGGCCATCGCAGAAATTGCAGGGCCCCACAACCATACAGAAACAAGGCCACACACACGTGCACGCACACACACGCACGCGCATGCACGCATGCACGCACGCACGCACACACACACACACACCTCACTTTCTCCTTCTATATCTGTTTCAGCTGCACCACCGACTACCACTAAAGGTTCTTTAGGTCTAATACTTTATCTAGGCAAACAAAATGTGCATGTATGCGTCAGTTTGGCGGCATGCCTGCAACAAAGAGGTTGTCTCATTTGAAGGATTCTGATATTTAATAGTGTTTACAAGTCACATTTTACTATACACGTTTGCAACATCGTACTGTGCCAAAAGAGCTTACCCCCTAGAGCCTTGACAAAATATAATTACTCTCCAATCTCTGCCATGATCAAAAACTCACAGCAAACACGCCTTCATTAGGAGCTAAGTCATATTGCACCACTTTACTTCTAGCTACAGTATGTTGTTCTGTGGACCAATAGGGAGAATTTTAAGCTTAAAAATCAAGAATTACTAATACATTGTAGGCAACAAGTCAAACTTTTACATTAAGTACTAGGAAATAGGTTTACAGATTATGCTAAACAGTGCAGCACACAAAGTTGAATGTTTTACCAAAAACTAGATACAAAGCTACTGCCTACATTTCAAGTACCTTCAGTTACTTGAATCATAGTCAGGAGTAACAAGCATGCTGTCACCCTGACCAAAATATGATAAGTCACACATTTTGGGTTATATGCTAAGCCAGCCAGCTAATGGACATATCTAGCTAGGAAATGTATGTAATTTCTGACATCCATACACAAAAGTGTCCTATAGCGTGTGGTTGTGTTTGTATCACAGCACCAGTGTGATTGTGTTTGTATCACATCTCCAGTGCGGTTGTGTTTGTATCACATGTCCAGTGTGGTTGTGTTTGTATCACAGCACTAGTGCGGTTGTGTTTGTATCACATCTCCAGTGTGGTTGTGTTTGTATCACATCACCAGTGTGGTTGTGTTTGTATCACATCTCCAGTGTGGATGAGTTTGTATCACATCACCAGTGTGGTTGTGTTTGTATCACATCTCCAGTGTGGATGAGTTTGTATCACATCTCCAGTGTGGTTGTGTTTGTATCACATCACCAGTGTGGTTGT
>JACXGM010002469.1:0-27044 GCA_016801145.1 Umbra pygmaea
AACTGACTACTGTATCTCCCTCCCATTCTAACTGACTACTGTATCTCCCTCCTATTCTAACTGACTACTGTATCTCCCTCCCATTCTAACTGACTACTGTATCTCCCTCCCATTCTAACTGACTACTGTATCTCCCTCCCATTCTAACTGACTACTGTATCTCCCTCCCATTGGTACTAAACATGTTTTTTTTATATGGTAGCATTAGGTTGGAGTGCTTGTTGTTTCTTCTCTCTTATTTTTTATGCGCCTTTTGTCCTTGTCTCTTCATCTCCATTTCATATTATACAAGTTGGTAAATAAATGTCACATTTCATAAAAATCTGGAATTCAGGTCAACATTTTAAAAGTTTGTTAACAAAAAACTTTCCAGCAGTTAAACCTAAATTACCATTTGTAGACCTAGTGATTACTGTACACTATAGGCCTACTAAAATAAAAGATAATACTGAAAACCTTCCGTACTTTCTTATTTAGAAATCATGTATCACAATATTTTACTTACCAGCCCCCACCACAACGCATCAGCATAGGTCTCAAACATATCGTTGTTGTCTTTCTCGACTGAGTACACCAGGAAACTTGCCAGGATAAGACACAGAAAGCCTATGTACCAAGCAGTGATGAGTTCCTGCAGGTAAGTGGAAAAGATTAGATACACTCTAACCTAATATATGTTATAAAGAATAACAATTTATAAAGGCTACATAATGCACCATATAATCGGTATTGAAGGTACAATATGTAGTTTTCCAAAACAATAACAAAAGATGTACTTTGCATTAAAAAAGCAAACATTACTATACCTATATTATATATATTTCTTAGTTGTGTACTTACATTATCCTAAATGTTTCCACCAACTTTCAAACCCAGAGAAATTTGTTATATAATTCGAAGACACGGGACGTTTCATTTTGTCTTCCGTCAATGGCGTCATATAACCTTTGACTGATCTAGTTGTTCTAAATTCCAGGGAACCGAAAAACAACGTGAGTAATGTTATAATATTTTTAAAAATACATTACTTTGTCAGTGAAGATTTTTTTCTGCTGGAGACACTAGTTTGGAAGGTTGTCAATGACGACGACAACAAAACCCAGGATCCCACGCTACTTCCCAACATCATCCAAGTACATCTTTTGCTATTGTTTTGATTGAGAGACCCCTAGCACCCAAAAACTACATATTGTATGTTTAACCATATCTGTTTGATTGAACTGTCATCAAAATCATGAAAGCACAGTTTTTTGTATGCATATTTTTCTTAATTTCCTTCCTATATATTTCTGTATTTGTCTCTGCTAAGAAGCTGAAAATTCCAGAAAGACAATACCAAGTACACATCAACATCCACAAAGAAAATAATTGACCAAATAAAACTTTAAGTTTATAAACTTCCACCCCATTAGAAACTGTGTTTTCAATTTGAAGGGCAGTTCATAAGCAAAGACAAAGTTTACCAAGGATCTGGAATGATTCTGTATGGTAGTGATGGATCATTTGAGGCTTCATTACTGTTTTTTAAGCAACAGGATCAAGCTGTCAAAACAAAATCAGAATTTACTTTGCAAAATGAAAGCTGTCACTGATAATTGACACATTGCAATGCATTTCAAAAGTGACTTTTATTTGGAAAAAAATATAACTGCTGCCAACACAATATATTTCTGCTAGAAAAAAGGAAATTAAGTCTTGAATTCCCATCATTACATTTTTTTTAAATGCATTGCAATGTGTCAAATATCCGTGACAACTTTTATTTTGCAAAGTAAATACTGAGTTTGTGTTGACAGCTTGATCCTGTTGCTAGCTGCTTGAAGAACAGTATGGAAGCCTCTAATGCCCATCACTACTGTATGGACATATTGTATAACACCTCTCCCAAAGTGTTCTCCAATCCTAACAAACATTTCAGATAAAGGCTCAGTGTTGCTAACCTCATAACGGGTATGTTGAAAATGGCTGTCAATTATTTTGACAATTATCATAGCATATAAACATTGAATTTACATTACACAACATCTACTTTAAGTATTTCAGTACTACAGGTTTTTTTTGCTAAACTTTGTCAAATGTGCCAATGTTTGGGTGTTGATTGTTTACCCTAGCTAAATGATCTCTTTATAGGTCAGTGATGATACCTTGCTGTGGGCATAAACAACTGATCCTAGAAGTTTCCAGGTGCCTCCGCGCCGATCCATGCGCAGCATGCGAAGGATCTGCAGAAAGCGAAGACTGCGGATGGCCGAGGTAGCGAAGACATTCCCCTGTGAGCCAGCAGCCAGCACCGACACAGATGCTATCAAGACCATGATGTCTGAGGAAGAACAGGTGTCTTAGCATGTTACTAAATACAAAAGACTTAATTTTAAGCCAGGAAAATACAAATAACAGCAAACTCAAAAGTAATTTAAATACACAAATACATCTCCGTACTACCTATCTCTACCAAGAATCACTTGAATTTATATGATAGGCTACTAATCACTCTATGTCCACCATACTTACTACCGACTCTTAAATGTTCATTAAGTTCAACTACTAACAGATTGGTTTAGTTTTAAAGTTGGTTTAGTTTAGATAAGTTGCATTTTGATCCTATACATTTATCAACCAATCAACATAAATGAACAATTTGTATATATTAAAACATCCATCCATCCATCTTCGTCAGCTTATCCGGAATTGGGTTGCGGGGGCAGCAGCTCCAGGAGGGGAATCCAAACTTCCCTTTCCCAGCCACATTAACCAGCTCCGACTGGGGGATCCCGAGGCGTTCCCAGGCCAGGTTGGAGATATAATCCCGCCACCTAGTCCTGGGTCTTCCCCGAGGCCTCCTCCCAGCTGGACGTGCCTGGAACACCTCCCTAGGGTGGCGCCCAGGGGGCATCCTTACCAGATGCCCAAACCACCTCAACTGGCTCCTTTTGACGCAAAGGAGCAGCAGCTCTACTCTGAGATCCTCACGGATGACTGAGCTTCAAAGGGAGACGCCAGCCACCCTCCTGAGGAAACCCATTTTGGCCACTTCTACCCTGGATCTCGTTCTTTCGGTCATGACCCAGCCTTCATGACCATAGGTGAGGGAAGGAACAAAAACTGCCCGGTAGATCGAGAGCTTTGCCTTCTGGCTCAGCTCTTTTCGTCACAATGGTGCGATATATTGAGTGTAATACAGCCCCCGCTGGGCCGATTCTCCGACCAATCTCCCGCTCCATTGTCCCCTCACTCACGAACAAGACCCCATGGTATATTAAAAAATAGAATATTAAAATCACCCTGCAAAAATGCTGGAAAAAACACGTATGGCCTTGTAGAGAATCATCAAAAAACAATGTATTCTAGAAATTATTTTAAAAGAGTATTTGCAAGCTCAGCTAAACTTGTTTTGCCAAAAGTACCTTACTTATCCATGATTCTTACAGTCCAGTATTTAGGAATTTACTTCCAGTTCTATAACATACAATAAGCTCCTTTTTTTGCTTACTGCCTCCCTTTAGAATGTGTCGTCATCATCCGTGTTCAGGTTTAACACCATTGTGTCATCAGGAATCTTTACGGAGGTGTTGGAGTTGTGCCATGCAGTCATGCTTTAACAAGGATTACTTGAAGGAACTAAGCATGAACCCCTCAGTGGGACTGTCAAGAACTCCAGGACCCAGTTGCAGAGTGAGGTGTTCAGTACCAGGGTCCTGAGGATAGTGATGAGCTTGAATGTTATTAAAGAATTGAACAATGGGTTCCACTTCATCATGTCACTGAGAGCATTATGCTTTCAAGGTTGCAACATTAATCTGTTGGGGTTATTTCAAATTGAAATGGTTCCAGGGGCAAGTAGCTGTTAAATTTTGGGGCAAAGGAAATATTGTGCTGAGGTTAAGGGAGCTATAAGAAGGATTTTTGTATATTAATATAGAATAATATAAGAACACAACTAGGAATTGCCCCTAGCCCCAGCAACACTCTCACTTATGCTGTTACATACTGTATTTTTTTCTTTCTGTTTTTGCTTAGTGTGTGCGCCGTTTTAAAATCGAGTCCTATCTTTGTTTTCTTTATTTACTTTTGTACACAGTTCCCCAATTTTCCAAAAAACATTGGGCAGTTCAATATAATGTAGACTATATTAATAATTGTTAATGTTTGGTTGCATGTCATTTGCAATCAATGACTGCTTGAAGTCTAAGATGTATTGACATATTATCTTCGCCGCCAGCATCTCCAACACTATGTGGCAGAAAAGGGGCCAAATCAGCATTGATGGAAGTTGTCAGCTGTTCGGCCAGTGCAAGAGTAATTTCCGTCTATAATCCCGCTCCGAAGGCTTGCAGATCCACCAGTGTGACCAGGCAGGACTTCATACCAAATATCAAATTCATACCAAATAGCAGGGGCAACACCAGAATCACCGCCATGACACTTCAAATCGCCCATCGTCAAGGAATACTGGCTAAAGGCCATTTCACTCTCAAATGTTAAAGACCAACATTAAAACCCAAGAGTGTTTTTTACATTGCAAAAAATTCAAAACCTTCTGTCAAGCAATGGTGCAGAAACGTTTATCCAAGCTTTTGTTACGATATATGATCTAGTGAACTCTGGCACCAGGGGGCTAAAAGTGTATGGCGGCACTGTTTGTCGAACCACCTATGCTGGCTTGCCTGGTAGGCTCCCCTCTGTCCACATGATATCATTGCTGCAGCACCACCCAGGGGCCAACTCAGGGCCTGCTCATTTCACCCCATGATGCCCTAGACTTGTAGGATGGAAATTCACTGTGTGGACTATACTCTACCCTTTATCATGGTGGTTGTGGTCTGTTGGTGTCCTTTTGGTGGTGTGGTCTTGGCAATGCGGGTGAGTCTGAATCATGCCTGTTTTCTCCTGCCAGAAGTTTTTTTGGTGCAGGACCACGTATCTAGACCCCCCCGTCTAAGTCCCCGATGTTATGCTGCAATAGTTTATGCGACGGGGGACGAGAGACAGTTTATATATTTATTTTTCAGAGCAGAGTTGTATGGAGATACTAAACATAAGGTACAACTATTCTAATGTTCCTGGTGTCATGTTGGTTTCAGAACTCCTTCTGTCTTCGTCCTGTGCCCACCTCGCTGTGCTAGTGCCCACGTCACTGCTGTTGGTGATCACATTTCCCTATGATATGTATCCACACAGAGAATCAATTGTGCCCCTTTAAAGATAGATATTAAAGACTGTGTCAGAGGAAGATGTGTGTGTGTGTGTAGGTATTAAGTGTGTTTGTGTGTAGGTATTAAGATGTCTGGTAGGTATTAAGATACCTACCAGCTGGTATGCGCAGGACCTCAGTACGCATCCTTGTATTCTGTCTGGCTGTAACGCCCAGCCCAGGGAGGGCTGGCATTCATATACTGTAGGGAACTGAGAGATGGACCCCTTTAAGTTTTGACTTCCTGTGTATATTGTTTCGGTTTTGGTGTGCTATGTTTCTGTTCAATGCTTTGCTTGGTGGTTATGTTTATGTGGAATATCCCTTTAAGGGTCACGGCACCTCTCGGTAGTTTGGCAGTACTAGGTAGGTTTGATGAGTGGGATTGCGACCAGCCTTGTCCTGTTATTACATGAGCAGTTGGGCATTATATAAAGGGCTACCAGGCTAATGAGAGGTGTTGAGCATTGTGGGTTTATACCCATTCACTGTGTGTGTCATTCTCGTTTGTGTTTGCTATCATTCCCAGGATTTCAAAGGTTCTGTAATGTTCAAGTGAGTTTGAAGTGTCTTCGGTATATCGATATCCGCTCTGTCTGTTGTTTAGTTTGTCTCAGTGTCAGTGCCGCTGGTAACAGCACGAGGTTTAGAAGGAGTGGGGTTTTTATTATATATTCCATTATTAGATTACTTGGCTACCTGTTGTTTGTGCCTTCCTGGGAGTAACGCAATAAAAGACAACGATGTATCGTTCAACATCTACTGTCTCCGATCTCAATCCCCACAACACACCGTGACACTGGCCGGCCATGCTGCCTTGTTAATGTTTACCTTTTTAACAATATTTAAACCAAATAGGATTTTTCCTGCAGTACAGACACTGGCCTCCAGAAACACTGTATCTGTGTATGCAGTATTTAGTGTGCTTTAGGGCTATAAACAGTTCTTTCAGTGCAGTATATAGTGACATCAATGATTTGTGGTGGGATGTAGTCAATAATTGCTAAGAATAGCGACCTAAAGTCTGTGATTTTACTAATATAATAGTCTTACACCAGCTAATACCTGACACTATCCCTCCTGCATCTTAACTGAATCTGACATTTATTAATGGCAATGAAAAAAGCCAGCAAGATATCTTTTGATACTTCTATCACAGAAATGTTATATTAGGCATGGGTTCATAAACATTGATCCAAATTCTGGAACACTTGTACAAGAATACTAACAAACCAATCACAGTCAGCTAAATTTAACCTCCACATAAAAGTTAGACAGGTTGTTGTGCTGTTGCTGTACATTTTTGTTTTCGCAATCCATCCTTTTCTAAACAACTGGACACCTATTGTACATTTATTTAACCTATGATAAAAATACTGACTATGAAACACATAATAATTGCCTTTGGAGTTCCTAAAATGTTTGGAAATAAGAGCAAGCAGGAGGGCGGTAGAGGTAGAGCAAAAGAAGTACAAGCGGTATAGAAGAAGTGAAATACAGAACAGAAGCTGATCCTGAAAGATGAGAGACGAGAAGAAGAAAAATGTTTAGTTCTCACCGATAACACAAAAAGGTTTGCGGGCAAATTTCAGCCTCCCCCTCCAGCCTCTGTAACGACAGCAGCATCCTGCAGCCCAGATCCTTACGATGTACTCCACTCCAAACACCACAATGGTCACTATTTCCTGGGGAAAACCAAATCACAGACACATACTGCAACATTTCACGTCGTAGTGCAGCACTTTTTACAACATTACCAGAATACCAAATGGTTACTGTACATATTTCACATCTACTGTATATTTCACGTTTGATTTTGTGCCATTGTAAGCATAAAAAATAATAGACCAACATACATTCAAAGCGAACTTTCCAGATACATACCAGAATGTACAAAGCAGTCTCAGAGCTGTTCTTGAACTCGTTGATAGTAGCAAAAACAGAGAGGATGAGACAAGAAAACACCAGCAGGAAACTGAAAGAAATGAGAGGACACTAAACTATAGGCTTCTGTTCAAATCATTTAGAGAAGCATCCTTCCTTCAGGCAGTTCTGTATGACTGCCTAGACATCCACATGGATAGTGCTAAGACACTGCTCTCTGCTGGATACCCAGCACCTGTCTGAATTAATGGCCTGTTAAGAGACACTGTTTATTGCTGTCATTCTGCCAATGTGTGAATGCTAAAACTGCAGACTGCAGTCTGAATACCTGCAGTTCTACAGATACAAATTTATCTCTGCTAGTGCAGAGTCACATAACTTCCCGGGCATAGGTTTCCCTTAATAGAGATGGTGTTATATTTTTCAAATAATTAGAAATTATTTCAAATCTCAGACAATTCTAAAAGTTTTTGTTCAAATGTTATCACATATAATCATCTCCTTACTTCAGGTCCAGAGCTATGAATGCTAGATTTGTGTCTGGAATTATAGGTGGACATCAACATTTTAAACAATATCCTGGAAGGGAAAATAGTAGCATTCACTGGCACTGTGACAAAGAGAAATGGTGAATGTAGGTGTTTTGGGGACAGATGGGGGTGGGACCTGTGTTCTTTGCATAGTTCAAGACTGACTTGTCCTTGGGGTGTTTCTTTAGATTAAACATTTTGGAGCAAATCCAATTCTGGGCTAATGGAAGAATATACAGGTGCAGAGTGTAATTTAACAGAAGCTTTTAAGAAGCAAAGTCAGGCTTGGTAGTTTAATCATATAATATTGTGCTGCAAGAGGCTTGAAATTACAATCACAATGTGCAGCATAGCACTTATAAATTCAGACGCAAACACAACACTATAGCAATCAGGGAAATGGACAACATGATGTAGACAAAAGAAGAGCTCTATATACAGTAAATATATAATTAACACACATTTTGGTTTATGAATGTAATTCATTTATATGACATATTAGCATACATGACAAAGTTGCTCTTATGACTTTTTCATCATATTATAAATTAATTAGATACCATTTCATACGTTTTTTTAATTGTTGAATTTCATCTTTATTTCTCCACATAAGCTGATTGATAAGTGATTCTCATTTACAATGTTGACCTGGCAAAGAAAAAGCTGCATATTACAAAGATGACACAAAGTTTCACATACATTACACAGAACATACATACAAAATACATACAATACAATCATTATAACCATCTGCCTAATATTGTGTAGGTCCCCCTTTTGCCGCTTCATATTCTCTCCTTTATCCTCCTCTCGCCCATCTCTCCCCTTCTCCTAAATCAATCTTCCTGTTGTCTCCAGAATTGGCCTCTCCTTTACACTCTTAATGTCCTATGACTCTTACTGTGTGCTCTTACTGCACAGTTCCCAATCCTCCTGATTTGCTGACCCTCTCCTCCTGCTCATGGTCTAGTAGCTTGATGCAGACTTACACAATAGGGCTGCGAGCAGCTAAGTGAAAAATGTGTAAAAACAAAACGTATCAATGGGCTGTCATCCTCCACTACCCATCACTACATTCTGTTCCTTTACATCTGCTGCTGCAGCTTGTCCCCACTTTCTCCAAATGAAATTCTACAAAGAGGGATTTCCGCTCATTCGACAACTTGGCCCCTTGTCTCACCTCCACCTCCTTTCTACCCTTCTTTCCTGTTATCACTCTAAAGGGCCCTATATATCCTCAGCATTATAAACACTTTGTTCCAGCTGTGCCATTCATTCTTTCACAACCTAGCATAGGCCAGGGAGTCTGAAGGGGCCCTAGGCAGAAAACAAATTATTATGCTTTTTTTTGTTTAAATGTTGCTGTCAATGCATCAGATTCTATTTGGCGTCCCCTCAGTGGGGCACTATAGTCTTGGAGGCCCCAGGCACTTGCCTGCCTTGCCTGTCCTTGCACTACCCCTCTGGCGATGGCACTACCAGCGAAGCTCAATGCTTGGAGAGTGATTATTGTATTGATTTCATGCCAAGGGAAAATTGTCTGACTTTTTGAGGATGCCATGACTGCTATCAGATGTCTTCTCCTTTGGGCCTGTTGAATGGCTGGGCTGGTCTACATATATAAAACACTGTAAAAATAAATATAAAAAGTACTGGTAATTTGTTGCCTTTACTTTTTCAATTATTTTACTGACATTTCCTTCCGAAAAGATCTAATAAACACAGTAGATGTCCGTTACAAAGTAATATCAGCTCTGCGTGATAACAGACGTTCACTGTGTTTAAAAAGTATTTTCTGTTATTTTGTCTTGAAGGAAATGTAGAGAAAATAATAGAAAAAGTACTGGTATATTTGTTACCAGTACTTTTTCCACTTTTTTTACAGAACCATTTTTTTAAATGTATGTTTAATACACCTCTAAATTAGATGAAAAATAATGATGGGGAATGAAATGATATAAACATAAAAAGTAGAAGAAAAACCATTTAAATTTGACTATTTAAATTTGTCATTAAATGTATTTCTTTTAAATTACCATCAGCCCTCTGTACAGAATAAAAGTTATAGTATATACCGTACCTAGTCACTATGGATCATTAACCGTCATGATTGGCTTAGTCATCTTTTATCTTACAGTGAAGTGCTTTATTTTTTTTATTCATAAGACTCTTGACTACAAGAATTAGTCAAACGTACCTGGGCAGGCATTGATATTCATGCATATAGAGCAAAATAAATACAAAAATGAATGTTTACATTTTTTGTTTGTTATTGTAGAATCCACGTACACCATATTAGCAAACTCTGTAAAATCCAAATTGTCTCTAAGTCTTGGGAACTAGTGTAACAGTGTATACACATATATATCCATATTTCCACAATTTCCTCCATACATTTTTGATAAACCTAACCATTTACCCCCCTCAAGTTACCTTAGTGCAGGGTGATGTCCTACCTCATTGTAGAGATGTTATTTTATTGAAATCTTCATTGTTAAGCTGTAAAACATTCATTACCTTGCTCTCAGATATATATTCATCTAATATAGGGCATGAATGATGAATGACAGGGCCAATGTCAACATGCATGTATTTTCATGTAATATGCTCATGTGGGTAAAGCAGAATAAATTCCCTTTCAGTTTCTATAACATTTTGTTATTGTTATTCATTGGATCATTATATTATTGCTGAATGCACACAGTAAGTATATGCAGGGCTGCTGACAGGAATCTGTGGGCCCGGGACAACATTCCCAGTTGTCCCCCCCGTCAGCTGCCCTGAGTATATGTATACATAAAGCTCCATTCAAAGGAGGCTATTGACCAATTTTTACTCGGCTCATTTCATAGTTGTCATTTTACTTATAAGCTAGGCTTTTGTGATGAAATTGGAACAAAATAACTATAATCAACTATCATAAATAATAAACAATTTGTATCACAACATTATGAAAATGACTCACTCCTCAAATTAATATCGGCATTTTGGTAATCCCATTAGTCATCCGTAAGGAAAACCTACAAACTTAAACACTTCATGTTCACTTCCTGCTTCCTGTCTGATTGGTTTTCAGGAAAACTCCATAGAGACGGACAGAGCTACTCACTTTTGAAATTCACTACCAGGCTGTGATGAACCCAATAGACCAACCAACCCTCTTTCTTTTCAGTAGAACTTACTCTTTCAGATTTTGTCAATCAGCCAAGGTCAGTGGATCTTAATTGGGGACGCCAGGCTCGCATAACATTTGGGACCGAAGTGAATGGATCTTATTGGGACGACGCGCTCACATTACCGTCCGGACTGGGGGAAACGGAACGGTATCAAACAATGGGTTTGATGCGCTACACACCGCTCCATTCACTCCAGTCCCAAACATAATGTGAGCCCATATAAACTAGTAGATCAGCCATTTTTGGGATAATAGGTGTAGATTTCCATCGATACATTATGTGCAGGTGTGCTGGTAACGACAGATAGCCTCATGCCTGTGAAGGATCCAAATTTGCAGGGGATCTGTGCGAATACTCCATAGAAATCGAATGGATAGAACGGCCATTGAACTGCTCGGCGTGGTCATTCGATTAGCACACAACAAAATGGTGATTTTTTATAATTGTCGCGGATATGTAACACACATATCGCTTTAATCCGGAAGTAGGCTGCTAGATCTTTGCAATGGAATGGTACACGTAAAAATGGCTGCCGCTCTGACCATTCTGCTACATTGATTTGAATTTGAATGTCCTTTCTATACATTCCATTTCTATGGAATACCCTCTCTGGTTCGGAATGGCCGGGACAGGTGTTGTGATACTGAATCAGGAGTCTAGTGAATGGATGAACAGGATAGAGAATGATGGGATGAACTGCAGCATGTTCTAGGTCTTTGGATTTAAGTAGTCTACGACCTGCTCGGATAAGGTCCCCGTAGTCATCAAGTTCAGGAGGCAAGGTCAATAGATGATTGTTAGAGGGGACAGACTTGCAAGCCTTCAGGAGATGCAGATCATCCAGGTAGCTCTCTTCCTGAGCTCTCTTGCTGATGACAGTTTCTGCTTTATTGTTGTCTTCAGTAGTAGGATCACCTCCCTGGGCTGCAGCCCCATGTAGCGCTCACGTAGTAACATCTAGAAGTTCCTTCTGGGTGGTACACTGTCTTACTTCTGGGTATAGGGAACCAGATAACGCAGATGTGAAACCACAGAAAGTGGGCTTCTGGATCTCCGATGTACCCTTTACAGGTGGATTAGCAGGCTTCACTGGCCTTGAAGAATGAATTGTGGTCCCTGGCTCCACCGGCTAGGCTAAACAAGCTATGCAGATTCTTGCCTCTCGTAATGTCTTCTGCTGTATTCCTTGCAAAGTCCACATAACACCAGGCATGAGGGTCTGTCTGCTCTTAAATTTCAGCCATTCTGGTGCCCACAAAAACTTTAAAATTGCAAGACTCTGACTTCAGCCATGTCAGCACTGTTGTGGAACTTGCCCACAAGGTCAACCGGTTGTTCTCCAAGGTGAGCCCCCTTTCTAGCAACTTGGCAATTTGGGCTCCAGTGACGGGAGTTCCAGTCTTGGCATGGAATGTACTCACTTAGGAACAACTCTGGACCTGACCACGAGGAAGGACGCGTAAGGCTTACCATGAGAATATTCTATTCTCAGGTACATGACACAAAACTAGTTGACCACAAAACTAGTGGACCGCTCTGGAGATACTTGACTGGCTGACTTCTGAAGGTACATACAGTAGCATCTAGGCAGTGTGAAGCATGGCTGGAGTTGTAGCTCCAGTCTTTCAATCTTTCCAAGCATGGAGAATATCATGAGTGAGAAGAAGGTCATCCAAGTCTTTGTGCTTATCTCAGACGCACTGCACCAACACTTTGGCTCAAGTGGTGTACAGCAGAATGTTTCCAAGGGGATCGTACTGTCTAACCATATAAACATTTTGCATGGTCGGCACTGTAGTCTACAACTCAATGTTTAATAACTTAAAGAGTCTGACTGACAGTGCCAGCTGAGAACTAGTGTAGACTTGGGTGAATATTTCTGTTGAGTGAGCTAAAGTTTGGCGTTTTCTGATCTGGCATCCTTGGGTAGGTGGTTGACAACACTTGGCACACTGGCCTAAATCAAACCAACCAGATGCTAGGAGTTCTCGTAGCTTTTCCACTAGCTGGCTTGCTTCTGCTGAGTTTGGCAAACTGTGAAGGTAGTTGTCAACATAGAAGCATCTCTCTACAGAGGATTGTATGTCTTCCCCAGGCTTCCTGTTTTCTGTGACATGCTTCTCAAGGGCAAAGGTTGCGCAGCATGGGCTGCATGTGGTGCTGAAAGAAAGCACTTGCCACTCAAAAATAGCAGGAGGCTCTCCTCTTTTTCTGTCCCACCACACAAATGAAATTCAAGGCCGCCTTGAATTTTTCGACCTTGTGCCACATTTCAGGCTTCAAACATAAAGATATGAAACTGTAATTTTTGGTGAAGAATCAACAACAAGTGGGACACAATCATGAAGTGGAACAAAATTTCTTGGATATTTCAAACTTTTTTAACAAATAAAAAACGGACAAATTGGGCGTGCAAAAAAAAAAGTTAATACTTTGTAGCGCCACCTTTTTCTGCGATTACAGCTGTAAGTGGCTTGGGGTATGTCTCTATCAGTTTTGCACATCCAGAGACTGATATTTTTGCCCATTCCTCCTTGCAAAACAGCTCGAGCTGAGGTTGGATGGAGAGCGTTTGTGAACACCAGTTTTCAGTTCTTTCCACAGATTCTCGATTGGATTCAGGTCTGGAATTTGACTTGGCCATTCTAACACCTGGATATGTTTATTTGTGAACCATTCCATTGTAGATTTTGCTTTAGGTTTTGGATCATTGTCTTGTTGGAAGACAAATCTCCATCCCAGTCTCAGGTCTTTTGCAGACTCCATCAGGTTTTCTTCCAGAATGGTCCTGTATTTGGCTCCATCCACCTTCCCATCAATTTTAGCCATCTTCCCTGTCCCTGCTGAAGAAAAGCAGGCCCAAACCATGATGCTGCCACCATGTTTGACGGTGGGGATGGTGTGTTCAGGGTGATGAGCTGTGTTGCTTTTACACCAAACATAACGTTTTGCATTGTTGCCAAAAAGTTCGATTTTGGTTTCATCTGACCAGAGCACCTTCTTCCACATGTTTGGTGTGTCTCCCAGGTGGCTTGTGGCAAACTTTAAACAACACTTTTTATGGATATCTTTCAGAAATGGCTTTCTTCTTGCCATTCTTCCATAAAGGCCAGATTTGTGCAGTATACAACTGATTGTTTTCCTATGGACAGACTCGCCCATCTCAGCTGTAGATCTCTGCAGTGCATCCAGAGTGATCATGGGCCTCTTGGCTGCATCTCTGATCAGTCTTCTCCTTGTATGAGCTAAAGGTTTAGAGGGATGGCCGGGTCTTGGGAGATTTGCAGTGGTCTGATACTCCTTCCATTTCAATATTATCGCTTGCACAGTGCTCCTTGGGATGTTTAGGGCTTGGGAAATCTTTCTGTATCCAAATCCGGCTTTGAACTTCTCCACAACAATATCTCGGACCTGCCTGGTGTGTTCCTTGTTCTTCACGATGCTCTCTGTGCTTTCAACGGACCGCTGAGACTATCACAGAGCAGGTGCATTTATACGGAGACTTGATTACACACAGGTGGATTCTATTTATCATCATTAGTCATTTAGGTCAACATTGGATCATTCAGAGATCCTCACTGAACTTCTGGAGAGAGTTTGCTGCACTGAAAGTGAAGGGGCTGAATAATGTTGCTCGCCCAATTTAATTTGAAATATCCAATAAATTTCGTTCCACTTCATGATTGTGTCCCACTTCTTGTTGATTCTTCACAAAACAATTACAGTTTTATATCTTTATGTTTAAAGCCTGAAATGTGGCAAAAGGTCAAAATGTTCAAGGGGGCCGAATACTTTCGCAAGGCACTGTATATCCACACTGGTGCACTTCAGCTTTTTGCAGTATGTATTCACAGTGCAGCTTATATGAGATCCACATTAAAACATGACACATTTAAATATGAACATCGGTTACACTTTATTTGGAGAGTCTGACATTCCATCTGTATGTGCTCTACAGATAGTTTGTTGATAGTCATATCATCAACAATCTATCAACAAACCATCTGTTGATAAGCAACTAATTGTGTATTTTAAGAGTAGGGGTAAGTTTAGAATATGTTTTAGGGTAATGGTTAAGGTTAGGTTTAACATGAGGGTAATGGTTAAGGTTAGGATTAGGGTTAGGGTTAGTAGATAGTTTGTTAAAATGTTGTTGACAGTATGCAGATATTATGTAGAGCATCTAGAGATGGACTCTCAAAATAAAGTGTTACCTGAACATCTTCAAATTCTACTTTTATTAAAATTGGCATCTAGTCAAAATAACACTTTTGTGAGTAATTTACAGACAAGGATTATATTTTCACACTAAACCCTATTAATATACCTGCATTATAAGTAATCAAATTATGTACTACAGATTGAAAATGTAGTATGTTTTGGATTATCATAGATTGTTTGTTTTAACATAACTGCCCAGAGGAGTTGAAAGTTTTCCCACTTCTTTTTTACCACTACATCACTGATTTCTTTTTTACCACTACATCACTGATTTCTTTTTTACCACTACATCACTGATTTCTTTTTTACCACTACATCACTGATTTCTTTTTTACCACTACATCACTGATTTCACTCGTTTGATTACAGACAGAAAGCCATGTTTTTCGGAACAACCGAGAGGTGAGCTCCAATCATGGATAATAACAAAAATACTCTTATAATAGTCATAATCTGAAAATTCTTGATTGAATTTACAATAGGATATATTTTAAAACATTTATGTAAGCATTTTGCTAAATACCAGAATATCACTCTCCCTCATTTCCGCGACACACACACAAAACACACCCCCGGCTCCAGTCTGTCCGCATTTCTCCCCTCTCTCCAATCATTTGTGTGAATAAGACTTCCTAGTTGCCAAGTTATAGATGTTCTAATTATCCATCTAGATTTATTTTCTGTCAACTGTCGAGCCATACAATCATTGTATTACCATAACTGCATTGCTGAGCCGTGGCATACAATTTTTCACTGTACACGCAATCACATCTGCGTCTCCTGTATATGTGACAAATAATCAGAACTTTAACTTTTTTTGGCATTGAACAGTAAACTTTGTTGTTGAGCAATCAATAGAATGATTATGAGTATCAAACGAATATGAGTATGGTGAGATCAACACACCCCTAGTAAAATTCCAATTAATATTTTCATGTGTATGATATGTTCCAGGCATCAGTGTCATCCAAGTCATGAATTCACTAGGCCGGCAACACCGAATTACACAAGAAGAAAAGAGAAAGAATGTCAGCCTATCTGTGCCTTTTAGAAGATTTTACAAGTACTTTGAAATCTGCAAAAATACATTATGCACATCCTAATAAATGTATTTTTAATTCTGTTGCACTAAATTTGTATAAATTAATGTTAAAACAGAAGACGGCATGGGGTTTATTCGATAGCTTGAAATCAAAGCATACAGTAGATCTTTATGCAATATTAGTTCATTATGGGAAATATAAAATGTATCTATTGCTGTGCAGTGAATAATTTGTGCGACCAAATCATGTTTTTGCACTAGTAACTGAAAGATTGGTAGCGCAAGAGATATCAGTGGAAAAGGTTAGTGTAAAGCCATGTTTGAGCCAGAACACGGCAGCGGCAGTGTGCGAACTGCCCAGCAAAAGGTAACAGAGACAGAAAGTGTTGGTTGTAAAAATTGGGACAGGGCTCAGAATTTGCTTTCAACCATCTTCAGCCAAGAAAATGATTACATATGTTTGTTAGATCAAGTGAGTTTCGATGCTCACATGGACCACAGTGTATTGAAACAATCTTCAGTCTCCTAAATATTTACTGGAAAAAAACAGTTGTGCACAGAGGGTGTAGTGCTAGCAGAAGTAAGCAGACAGTTACCATGATCGAGCATGCATTGTTTTTGTATATACTTGGATGAATGCAATGTAAAATTTAAACTTATCAGTGACAGAATATTGATCAATCTGTACCAATTGGAGCTAGCTAGGTTGTATAGCTCTCTATCAACTTCGGCAGTATTAGTGGCCAACTGTACTGTTAAAGGATATGGTAAATGGTTAACTAACTCAAGGCCTTGTCTTTGGCCAAAGCAGTCACTCAACTTGGGTGTAGCTGGTTAGCATGATCTAACTTGAATTGTTTGTACATATACTTGGATGAACGAGTCGTAAATTTAAAACTTATTGGTGATGGATTTTTGTTCAATCTTTACCTACTGAAGATAGGTCATATAGCTCCAGTACGATCTTATGACCGGTTGTAAAGATGACTAGGTATGCTGAATAGCTAACTAGGTCACTGGCATTTAGATGTATTTGTCACAGATGATTAAGGAAACACTAACTAGCTAGCTGGCTATCTAGCATACTGTACATCTTGTGTTCATGCATATTGTGTGATAAGTGTGACGTCATTTAAAAAATGATCAGTGACAGATTATTGTTCAATCTGTACTAAAGCAAGATAGGTTATAACTCCCGGATGATATTGTCACTGGTTGGATATGTACTAGGTATGGTGAATAGCTTAGTAAGCCATGGACTTACAGTAGGCTACAATGGACATCACTGTAAGCTACTTGCTAGTGAGCGGGCACTAATTTCGCTTTGAATTCTGGACCTTGTGCTATTTCAAGTGAAGACTTATACAGAAGCAGCCGAAATGTACTCTTGGTTGTTCCCGGATGCATTGGCTGGAAGCCCATTTTAATTTACATAAATCATCTATGGTAACGTTTGTAAATATTAAGAAACTGATTTACTGTGGAATTTTCCTTCCATAATACTTTGTAATAGTGCTTGCAATAAATAAAAGGATTTGTTGATTCGTTTGGCAAGCTTGGTCATGCCTTATTGACATAAACTCTGCCAAATAGAAACGTCCTTTCACTTTCAACTGCTATCAAATTTTAACAAATATAACATGTGTACATATTTCTATGAACATATAAATATTCAAGAACTAAGACATAAGCTCACCAAGTTCCATATACATGTGACTAACAGAAATTGTATAATGTGTCTCTTATCAAAGGGGCAGGGGGTGGGTCAAAATCAAAAGTAACAGTCAGTGTCTGGTCTGGCCACCAGCTGCATTAATTACTGCAATGCATCTCCTCCTCATGGACTGCACCAGATTTGCCAGTTCTTGCTGTGAGATTTTACCCCACTCATCCAACAAGGCGATGTTGTTGTCAGTGATTTCTCGTGCGGACCTGCCTTAAAACAGGCCTACTCCCCCTCAGTCCAGCTTCTCTCAGCCTATTGCAGACAGTTTGAGCACTGATGGAGGGATTGTGCATTCCTGGTGTAACTCATGCAGTTGTAGTTGCTATCCTGTACCTGTCCCGCAGGTGAGATGTTCTGATCTTGTGAAGGTGTTGTTACACGTGGTCTGCCACTGCAAGGAAGATCAGTTGTCCTTCCTGTCTCCCTGTAGCACTGTCTTAGGCGTCTCACAGTACAGATATTGCAGTGTATCTACAGATCTGCAGTCATCATGACTCCTTCCAGCATGCCTAATGCACGTTTATGCAGATGAGCAAGGACCCTGGGCATATTTTTTTGTGGTGTTTTTTTTCAATAGAAAGTTCTCTAGTGTCCTCATGTCCAGTGTTAAGTGATCTTAATTGCCTAGTCTGTAAGCTATTGGTGTCTTAACAACCGTTCCACAGGTGCATGTACATTAACTTGTTTTGTTAATTGAACAAGCATGGAAAACATTGTTTCAACCCTTTACAATAAAGATCTGTAAAGTGATTTGGCTTTTTACAAATGACCCTGTAAAATACAATGTCCTGAAAAAGGGATGTTTCTTTTTATGCTTAGTTTACGTGTCTTTTCTCCTCTTGTTGTACACCTGTTGATGAACTGCCCCTTACCTAAAGATGTTTGGCCCTTATTAGTAGCAATTCACATTGATTTTGATGACAGAGCACATTTGTGCCCTCTCTGGCTAGTAATCTGGGGAAACGACTGCTACAACTGCTTTTTTGAGATGCTCGTAGATCCAGCCAGGCATGTCATGGGCCTGGATATCTTGCTGAGCAGGACAGATCAATGTTTTTTTATCTGCAACTGAGCTGCTATTTCAGGTTCCAAGAAGTCCATTTTCATCTCATTTATCACAGGAATGTGTCTACACGTCCGAAAACAAATGGAGGGATGCCAAGTTAAACTCATGTATACGCACAATTTGGGAAATAATGGATTTAATTTCCTTTCTGACTTAACATTAGTAGTCGGTCCAGTCTTGCAATTAAGGAGATGTTTTGGAAATGTAATTCTATTGACCTGTCTCCATCACAAGGCGACCAAATCGATCTTCTCTTGTCCATAGTACAACATGAAAACCAGTAATGTAGCTACAGTACCATTAGGTGAACATGTACACAATTTCACTACTAGGCATAATTGATTAGCTATAGTAATTTTTATAGTAAAAATGTAGACGTTCTTGGCAAAGACATGTCATTAATATATTTATCTCCACTATTACACTTTGCATGGATTGGTTTCATTATATCAAACATTTGTCAATGTTCATAAATTCCCCTTATTAAACTATTACAACCATAGAAAGGGAATCAATAGAAACCTCATTGAACTGTTTTGCTCTGTCATTCGATTGGTACACAACAAAATGGCGATAATTTTTTGTTGTCACAGTGACAACACACGCCAAGTGGGGCTGTAAAGTGTGTTGTACTCACTATTTTTCCCATTAGCTATCTCAAAGTGATATTTAGCTAGCTATCAGGTGAGATTATTTAGATCTTGTCTATTTCTCAAGACAAGTTATCGATCTTATCTAACTGTAGTTTGTATTATTAGCACATAGTAAATATATTTTGATGACTTGCCAATAGAATTATAACACAATTAAATTCAACACTCCAATTCCTCTTCACAACAAGGCAGGCCACGGTGATTTTCTTCTTTAATTTAATGGCGGATTGCAACCACCTGAAAGGTGCATACACTGCCACCTACTGTCAGGCCATGGAGACATTTTAGTGCAGCTGACTACTCCGTTGCTGCTGCAAAACAAAAGAAAGTAGTGAGTCCGCGACTTGCCACAAATCGGTTTAATACCGAAGTAGGCCATTAGAGCTTTGCACTGGAATGGTACACAACAAAATGGCTGCCGCACTGACCATTCTGCTACATTAATTTGAATTGGAATGGCATTTCTAATCATTCCATTTCTATGATTACAACACATCACCATCAGCATGCTAAATGTATGACAACTTGAATCTTTGCCAGTTTTAAATAAATCTAGAAATTTGGTTAGACTAATTTCTATATTCATTCATGAATTATAATTAATAGTCTAGATTCATAGTTCTTTATACATAACAGAAGAATATGTTGCTCCCAATATTGATTAGAAATCCAGCATGAAAAGAAATCAGAATGTATAAATGTATATCCATAGATATTTACCAGGCTTTCAATATTCCCTTATTTTCCCAAATAATTTTGAGATACCATTGAGACATAGCTAATAAAATAAAATTATAGTGCACACTTCTCCACTCACTTTTCCACTTACCACAAAGAAAAAGCAGAAAGCACAACTTACCATGCTACCTTTGCCTCATGTTAGAGTTAATGTTTCTCAAAACAGTGTGATATTAAAAAGTTATTATCCTTCCATATATATAAAAAATGCAGCTTAGGATCGTAATTACTGAACTTATATTTAAAGCTGCTCAAAATATTGTTTTCACAAAAACAAACACTGATTAGAAGCTGCCTTATGATCCAATTCCTTACACTGCCAGATGTTGAAGAGTGGGAGGGTCGAATGTGCCATTTTATTCATGAACTCAAATGGATCTATTTATTACAAAACTAAGCTATTTCTAATGATGAACTTGAGCATTCTTATTTGGATGGTGAAATCTTGTTTTACTAGAATGTTCATGGATTCCATGCCCCCTCTTATGTCAGCCTTATGAACTAAATAATTCCAAAAAGAGGCTATTTCTTATTCATTTTTTAATTGGTCTTAAGGGCTCTGATTGTATTGTAATTACACAGGCAAGGAGAGAGTGTTAGTCCTAAGAGCATATATCCTAAGACCATATTCTCTGACTAGTAACCCTAAGTGGCATCATATGTGCCACAAAACCACACATTTGTAAAGTCAAGAACTATATTTAGAAACACAGGATTGCAACAAATACTGCTTCAGCATTTGTGGCTGTAATCATTATATTTCAGAGAGGGAAGGAACTTTTTGTGTGTGCGTCTGAGAGCATTTTTACATGGTAGTAAAACTGTAGATGAGTGTCTCCAACTCAACCAGTATCACACTAGCACTTCTAAATGAAAGCCTCCAAAAGCTGCTCAAGGTCAAATGAAGTTAAGGCTGAATTTCATATCGCTGTTACAATATTTAGTCACGGCAAAGAGCAGTTAGGCTACTGGAAATACTTATTTGGACTCATGGCATATTTGGGGGAAAAATCAGTGAGAGATTCATACAGATTTCATTTTGCTCCAATTTCGTCTTGCTCTACACAAACATAAATGCTCATTATAACACGGGTGAGCTAATTAAGCCGGTGAGGAGACATTTTTTTTAACGCTCAATAGGCATATAACTTCTACCGGATTGAACTAAAGCCTTCGCAATGAAGTCCTGGAGTGATGAATACACTCAAACATGAATTTAGATAATAGAGTAAATGACAATGACTTGCGCATTCCCTCATATGCAAATATTTGGAATTAGACATTGATATAATCGTATTATTTGTCTGATCTACACACATTAGATAATGCTACATCGTCTGTGTGAGGCATTTCAGGTTCTCCTCATTATCGATGTGTAAGCATGTTTGCCAGCAGCACTACAGGCTATGTATGCATGACTGTTGCATCGTCTGACGTACAGTCTTGACACATGAGCTGTCCACAGGCCATGGTGCTGAAAAGATAGGAGCGTCTGTACACAGTTTGGAGGTAGCCTGTAGATGCCACATTTACTGGTGATTACTTAGTTTAGATAATAATATCCGATCCTCAATCTGTCGATTTACAAAAAAATATTGGGGAAGAAAAGCCTATATATTTAACAAAAATTGGAACCCGCACGTCATGTTTGGCACAAAGTTGCCCAAATACATTGCATGCATCCGAACATGGACTTATGCAGTGGGATGACTTAACGTTTTACATGCAGATATGGGCTGTGGTAGTGGTGATTCACAGTAAGCTACAACATGCCAACCCTTTATCTGCAGAAAATGCATCGCTGAAAAAACTTCACACTTCTAATCAACAAAACCATTTGATACTATATACAACCATTCATGCTTGTCCAGTCATGCTTACGTCCATATGCAGTACATGTGGATTTGTACTTACACATACGCGTGGTAGATAAACGCCCATCCCCGCGGTCTTTCAAGTGCATTATATAGAAAATTCTGTAGTTTCCTATAACTGGGATTTTTCTTTGGGGTTCTTCCACCTCTAACAGCACTGGATCTCCGTCTACATAGAATACTGCTCCGTTTTGTGTTTTCAGGTCCCGCAATCAGCTGCACCCCGTCCCTGCTTGATTCAGGAGCTCCTGGGTCCAGTCCGACGAAGCCGACTTTGTTCTTCTTTTCTCCAGCTTCATTTGGGCCAACCCCACCGTTGACATTTTTCTGCACCATTCTAAAGTCGATGTGACTTAAACATGGAGTTTTTTATTTCGTTGCGGAGGGAAGGCATCCCGGTGAGGGTGTGTGCTAGTAAATCCAGTCGGTGTCCCCCTGGAAGAACAATGTTCACCCTATTAAGATTCTGCAATATGTAGCCTACACTGAACACGCTTCTCTTAGCTCCTTCCGGCCCTGTGACAAGCTTGTAAGGGGCAATGCGCTTTAAATATTTTACAACCTATAGGAATATCTGGCAACATTAGTCTACAAAATTTCTTGTCAATAGCAATATTGGTTTAAAATATTAAATTACCGTACAGTTGCTACGGTTGTCATTAACGTAACATCAATTGGAGTTTTTGCATTATCTTTATTTGAACAAGTTATAATTTGTTCACATATTCATGTGTTAACGTATGCAAGCGCAGGGGCCCTAATTCATTGTTGTTGAAAAAATATGAGTCTTCATTACAAAATAATCATTCCAATATCCTCCTTTGCTTTTGATCCAATTTTGCTCCTGTACAGCATGGCATATTTTATTTCACACCATAGTATAAGATGTAGCCTGAGTATTGTCTATCTACCTGTCACGGTTTCCCCCTGTGTTTCTGTGTTTTGTTTTGTTATTGGTTTGTACTCCACTCCTGTTTTTTCTGATTCTCCTGAACATAATCTACTCACTTTCAAATAAAAATCGCCCTCATGGAGATACACATCTGCCTCCTTGCCTGCTAATACAATCTACTATGACAAACTATCAGCCATAACAAATAGGCAGCATTCTCAAGAAGCGACAAGGAGGCCACTGGAAAAGGAAGGTACAAAAATCACCAGAGCTCTGAATGAAAACAAACCCTAGCAGATCAGGAGGTGACTCCCAGAAGTTTGAGGGAGACACCACTAAATGTCGCCGATTTTTATAAAACATGAATGACTTTTTCCACCGGTCTAAGTGGGGTCCTCCCTCTGGGAGGGTGCTGGTGACAGTCTCTGTCCTGTCTGGTCGGTTATTTTGAGTTTGCTCAAGCTCTCTGGAAGGCAGGGAGCCTGGTCATGGAGTCTTTCAGTGCAGCAAACTCACTCCAGAAGTTCAGTGAGGATCTCTGAATGATCCAATGTTGACCTAAATGACTAATGATGATAAATAGAATCCACCTGTGTGTAATCAAGTCTCCGTATAAATACACCTGCTCTGTGATAGTCTCAGAGGTCCATTGAAAGCACAGAGAGCATTATGAAGAACAAGGAACACACCAGGCAGGTCCGAGATACTGTTTTGGAGAAGTTCAAAGCCGAATTTGGATACAGAAAGATTTCCCAAGCTTTAAACATCCCAAGGAGCACTGTGCAAGTGATAATATTGAAATGGAAGGAGTATCAGACCACTGCAAATCTACCAAGACCCGACTGTCCCTCTAAACTTTCAGCTCATACAAGTAGAAGACTGATCAGAGATGCAGCCAAGAGGCCCATGATCACTCTGGATGAACTGCAGAGATCTACAGCTGAGGTGGGCGAGTCTGTCCATAGGACAACAATCAGTCGTATACTGCACAAATCTGGCCTTTATGGAAGAGTGGCAAGAAGAAAGCTATTTCTGAAAGATATCCATAAAAAGTTTGCCACAAGCCACCTGGCAGACATACCAAACACGTGGAAGAAAGTGCTCTGGTCAGATGAAACCAAAATCGAACTTTTGGCAACAATGCAAAATGTTATGTTTTGCGTAAAAGCAACACAGCTCATCACCCTGAACACACCATCCCCACTGTAAAACATGGTGGTGGCAGCATCATGGTTCGGACCTGCTTTTCTTCAGCAGGTACAGGGAAGATGGCTAAAATTTATGGGAAGATGGATGGAGCCAAATACAGGACCATTCTGGAAGAAAAGCTGATGGAGTCTGCAAAAGACCTGAGACTGGGATGGAGATTTGTCTTCCAACAAGACAATGATCCAAAACAAAGCAAAATCTACAATGGAATGGTTCACAAATAAACATATCCAGGTGTTAGAATGGCCAAGTCAAAGTCCAGACCTGAATCCAATCGAGAATCTGTGGAAAGAACTGAAAACTGCTGTTTACAAACGCTCTCCATCCAACCTCACTGAGCTCGAGCTGTTTTGCAAGGAGGAATGGGCAAAGATTTCAGTCTCTCGATGTGCAAAACTGATAGAGACATACCCCAAGCGACTTACAGCTGAAATCGCAGCAAAAGGTTGTGGTACAAAGTATTAACTTAAGGGGGCTGAATAATTTTGCATTTTTTTTATTTATTAAAAAAGTTTGAAATATCCAATAAATTTCATTCCATTTCATGACTGTGTCCCACTTGTTGTTGATTCTTCACAAAATATTACAGTTTCATATCTTTGTCTTATATAGTCTTATATAGTTATATACTTTATAGTTTCATATCTTTATATCAAAAGGTTGAAAAGTTCAAGGGGGCCGAATACTTTCGCAAGGCACTGTAGTTGGTTGTTTAGCTATGCCGACTGACCTGCTAGTAGGAATGTTTGTTGTGAAATGTGGTGCTTTGCTCTCCCTCCTAGATAAATGCATATAGTTTAATAGTAAGTCTAAAAATGTACTGTATATCAAGGGTAAACATACTGTGGTGTGAATGTGTCCGTTTTGTCAGCGTAGCATCAACGCCCCCATGGGAGAAAGCTGCTGCAACCTTATGGAAGGCTCCACCCCTGCACAGCTATCTTCCAGCCAGGCCTTAGCCACTGAGGTATTTAAGGGCTCCCAAGGAGCAGACAAACTAGGAAGAGAACTGCTGTGGGAGGAGATGAAGAAGGGCTTGTAATGTCACCTGAAACCGCTTGCAATGAAATGCTACATGGATGTCAGTCTGGCAGTCTGGGTAAAATTTATTTAAATATGATTGGACACACGTATAACCAATAAGCCGTTGTTGTTTTTTTCATTATTTTTATTTTTTCAATTATTTCCATGCACTTCTTATTCACCTTACCATCTAAAACAAACCCATAGTTCATAAAATGGTGCTGATTGGACTGGGTAAAAGCTACTTGGTCTTAATTTTAGGTCTACACCCTTTGGTACTGCCAGACTCATCCGTGTAACACAGATCTCCAACTCTAGTTTTGGGTAAAAAAATGTAACTTTCATTGAGCTCATTATTAAAATCAGGAAGGCAAAATGAGGGTTGAGTGTCCTTGAAACCCTCCAGAGACCCCCCTAATGGTATGATGGTCATAGAGGCAGTTGGACAGAGCACTTAGGCTTCCCTCAGAAAATGTCTGTGACCCTGTAAAATCAATGTGTACAGCTGCACTATATAGGTTTCTAATTTTACTTAATTCAAGAGCTAGAGCTACATTACTGTACCACATACTTTCTTTACCTGAGCTGCGTACCCATTAAGTAACCCCTCAATAGAATATTACTAGTAAACCTAAAGCCAAATAAGTCTTATTAGGCACCTGTTACGTCCCCCAGTCTCAGTTTCTATGTTTAATGTGCCCTGGGGTCCGTTCTTCGTACCTCGCTAACTCAGTTAGCTGGATTTGATTGTTGACGATTTGGCATGATCTTGGATCATTTGGTTCTTCGACGCTCATCCTGGACTTGCTGTCATAGCAACATGTGCGTAAGCTTAAACCAGCTCGGGAGCAGGTTCATTTAATGTAAACAGGATTAGATCACAGATTGTGTTAACCGAAATGGGGTTCACAGCCCTAGTAAAACAAAGTATATTTAAATTATCCTCCAGTATTACACTTCTAGTATACTTATGTTTAACCATAAATATATATTTAATATATTTAAGTATATTTGAAATACTCTTTCAAAATATACATACCAAAACGATATAGCCTATTAGAAGTACATTTAGGATAATAAGTAGCTACAACGAAGTAGCCTATACTTTTTTGCTTGGGAGTGTAAATTCGCAGGTAAGTTACATTCTTAATATTTCAGAGAAATAACATTATATCCCATTAAAAAAAGGAATTGAATCAAACCCAGCTAGCACTGAACTGGCGGGAGGCCGGCGGTTACAGCTGACAATACGATAGCTTTTTGCTCATCATTTAACCGGCGGTCGGTCGGTGTTGGAGCCTGAATTGTCCACCGGCGGGTGAGCAGTTTTACACAGAGATCCTCTGGGAATCCTCGCATTATATGTCAAGGTCCAAAACGCTGCCGGTGAACCTCTTGGCAGGCAATGGACCTCCTGTTAATGATGAGCAAACCATGCTGGCGGACCAGAAACTCTGCCTCAATGGGAAAATAAAATTATTAAGATGACTGTATTACATAGCTAACATTTTGAGCCTAACAAAGGTGAATTCTTCCAATATACAGATGATTAGGACGGGACCGGGCTTAGTGACAGGGGTAGTATATCATGACGCCATTCCCTAATCCAGTCCCCGGACCACAGACCCGTTACAACGCAGCCCTGTCGTGGAGGTACAGCCTGATGATGACTGCAGCTAGTGCACTTGGACCAACCTAGTGGCAGAGCTGCACGGGACAGAATTGTAGAACACCATTTTTGATTTGTGTTTTGAAAAAACAAACCAAAAACACATTAAATATATAATACAAGACATTATGCGTCGCTCCTTTTATTTTC
>JACXGM010002469.1:27144-46870 GCA_016801145.1 Umbra pygmaea
ATAAGTGAAATAGCATGGTGACCACTAATGCATTTAATTTATCTGCTACTTTTTGCCAGCCCACTCTCCTGGTTTTTGCAGACTTTGAGGTGTTCCCTTGCGTTTTAATCAAACTTTCAAATTCCGTGTTTTAATCAAACTTTCAAATTCCTCGTTTTAATCAAACTTTCAAATTCCTCGTAACCTTCAAGCAATAACCATTGCTCTGCTGCGGAGAAAAACTGGGCGTGCTCTTTGGCCATGATGAGCAGCCAATAGCAGTGTTGCTGATCAGCGTTTCTACTATCGATACATCTCCCCTTTCATGGCAACGCGCGTACGCGCATTCATCTCAGATGACTCAATCCAGCGATACTAATCGTAAACGGCAGGTGTGTTCGAAGAACCAAATTAGCCAGATCATGATTAGCCAGATGAAGTCATCTTGAATGTGTCATTTGATCTCGGATGTATTAAGCGACGTACGAAGAACGGACCCCTGGTCTGTTAAGGTGTTCTGTGCTGTGTTTCTGTGTGTGTGTTTGTCTCTGTTCAGTTTGTGTTCCCACAGGTGGCCCTGGTTCAGCTCATCATCACTTATCACTGACTCCTCCCCTCCGTAATCCCATACACCTGGTGTCGTCAATCAACAGCAATCCCATCATGCCCTTCCCCTCTATAAAAAGTGCCATTTTGTGTTTGTCTGTCTCTCACTTTGGTTTGGTATGCTGTGGCTCTGCTGGTTGGTTTGGTAGTCTGTATTTGTAGTGTTGTTGTGAGTGAGAGAACTTTGGTGTTGTATGAGTTATAGGCCTGTGTAGTGTGTTAGTGGTGTAGTATTCTGTATTTGTTAGTCTGGTCTATTGTGTATTTGTATTAATCATTGTTTCTCTTTTGTGTTCCCAGAGGGGGAGAGGAGGCACTTTTGGGGAGTGTCAGGCAAGACGGCCTGGCCTTACACCACCCGTAGGGATACTCCCCTGTTATATACACCAGGGTTAGATCTGAGCGCCCACCCCCTGTACTTTGGTTAGGGCACCTTGATCGTGTGCCAGTTAGGTTAGATTTTTGTGTGTTAGGTTTAGTGCAGGTTAGGGGTGACTTTGATTATCATTTCTTTTTGGTTAGCTCAGCCTCTCCTCCCAAACATTATTATTTAAATCATTTATATTTATCTTGGCTAAATAAAAGCCCATTGTGAAAAGGTACTTGGTTGGTTTCCGTGTCCTTGCTTGCACCTACGACCCCATACCTCCTTTGCTGGCCGCAGTAGGGCCTTGGACAGTGGTAGTGACATCCCACTTCCCTCCCGGGGAGCAGCACAAACGTAACAGCACCACTTGCATATAGGCTAAGTAACCCTAGGGAAACTAGTACCCACTGTTAGAAACCACTAATGCTAGGCAAGTAGGCAATGATGGTCAGGGCCGTTTTTAGCACCGTGGCTGACACGTTCGCTTGGCAACACTATATTATGCCGGCAACACAAACTCAGATTTTACTCTTTAAAATAACAGCACTTATAACTCATTACAATAATCATTGTTCATTCGGTGAATAGATAGTTAGTGGGTCTTTGTTCATGTGTTACTAAAATTTGTCTATTGTTAGATAAAACAGACTCTAGTGAATGTTTTTCAAATGTAATCGTGTTTTCACATGAGACACTGACAATATATTCAATCAAATTGTGTGTACAAGTACAACATATGTGTTACTGTTTGTAAGGAAAAATTGTTATTGAAAACATGTTAAATGTCTTTATCATATACTCTTATTGTTTCTTTACACACAACACAAGTGCATTTGGTTATAATTCACTAGCTTTGTAATGAATTCACATTGATTATTGCAATGAATTCAAATGAGCGCTATTATTCTGAAAAGAAAAAATCTGAGTTTGTGCTGCCGGCATAATATAGTGTTGCCAGGCGAACGTGTCAGCCCTGGTGCTAGAAACGGCCCCGGTGATGGTGTGTGTCTTTATCTTCCATATTTCAGAGTAATTACATGAAATCAAGGAAATATATTGGTACCATATAACACTTACACTTCAGAATACAATACAATGGTTGGTCAATAGTATTTTATTTTTCTAGGTTGTTGAAGTAAAATTAACAATGATACGTTCAGAAGTTAATATTTGAAGACCTCTTTGTACAATCATTGTAGGCAATACAATTTGCAAATCAGGCATATACAGCAATGAGAAATAAGAGTAAGTAAATGTTACCAGTGAAGTATTCTCCCTGTATATCGAAATACAGGATTCATAAGATAATGAGTGAAACTTTACTCACAAAATCTTAAAGGCCCATTGCATCTTCCTTTCTTATTCTCCTTTTTATTCCTTCTCTTAATTCTTTTACTCTGAAATTGCAAAGATAAAACTTAAACCTAGTTATGTGGAATGGTACTTTTGGGCAACTGCATGATGTCACAGGTCTGATATGATGATGATAATAATAATATGACCAAAGAGTGGTTTTCTGGGTAAGGGTACGACTATGCTCTCAACAATCCGATCAGACAATCAAATCTCTGTATCTAAATATATTCAAATGTGTTTCCTAAAGCCCAAATGAACAGCCTGAACATACCAGGGCTGCAGGAAGCAGAGGGAAAAATTACACAAAAATATTAATCAAAACAAAAACAGCAACAATTAAAATAACTGGACAGATATAGTTTTGTATCTTTTCCATGGACAGCCATGCCTACATCTAAGGCTATAAAGACAATTTGAACATAGGTTGTGTACATCAGAGCATGAAATGGACTACTGCATGTAAAAGAAATGCAACAAAGGTAAGTCTTTCTTATTGAACTGTGCATGTTCTCCCTTCCTGTTTTACTTTGTTTTGTTCCCATTTAGGTGCCTATTTCACACGACACTACTTCTCTCGGTCTTAGCAGAGCATTTACATAAATAATAAGGGCTGAGGGAATAGCCAGAGTGCAGAATATCCATGAAGATGAAATGCAAGTGGAGTCATTTTAACAGTCAAGTATATAAACAACAACAGTGTGGACGTGCAAGACCCAAAAATCCATCACCGTCTAAATGTACAATTTGAATACAAAAAATGTTTTAAAACATTTTACACTATATTATCTTCATAAAAATAATCAAATTTAAATTATAGCATTACTTGCTGCCAACAGCAGATAGACAGACCATGTTGGTTACAGTATGTACAAGAAAAATAAAAACAAAATATTTGATACAATAATGCTACCCTTACAGTCGTATGCAAAAGTTTAGGCACCCCTGACAACTTCCATGATTTTCATTTATAAATAATTGGGTTTTTGGATTAGCAATTTCATTTTGATCTATCAAATAACTGAAGGATACAGTAATACTTCAGTATTGAAATGAGGTTCATTGGATTAACAGAATATGTGCAATATGCATCAAAACGAAATTAGACAGATGCATAAATTTGGGCTCCCTTGTCATTTTGTTGATTTTAATACCTGTTACTACCTAGCACTGATTAATTGGAACACACAATTGGTTTGGTGAGCTCATTAGGCTTTGAACTTTATAGACAGGTGCATGCAATCATGAGATTAGGTATTTAAAGTGGCCAATTGCAAGTTGTTGTTCTGTTTGACTCTCATCTGAAGAGTGGCAACAAAGCTATTGCAGAGGTATAAGATGTCAGTGTCTACTGTGAGGACTATAGTGAGGAAATGAAAGACCCCAGGCACAGTTCTTGTTAAGGCCAAGTAAAATATCAGAGAGTGAAGAATTGGTCATAAACAGCCCACAGACCACTTCCAAAGACCTACAACATCATCTTGCTGCAGATGGTGTCACTGTGCACCGTTCAACAATTCCGCACACTTTGCACACGGAAAAGCTGTACAGGAGAGTGAAGCAGAAAAAGCCTTTTCTGCATACACACCACAGAGTCGCTTAAATTATGCAAATGCACATTTGGACAAGCCAGCTTCATTTTCGAAGAAGGTGCTGTAGACTGATGAAACAAAGATGGAGTTATTTGGTCATAATAAGGGGCGTTCTACATGGCGGCAAAAGAACACAGCATTCCAAGACAAACACTTGCTACCCACAGAACATTTGGTGGAGGATCCATCATGCTGTGGGGCTGTGTGGCCAGTGCAGGTACTGGGAATCTTGTTAAAGTTGAGGGTCGCATGGATTCCACTCAATATCAGCAGATACTTAAGAATAATTAAGAGGAATCATTCACAAAGTTGAAGTTATGCTGGGGCTGGATATTTTAACAAGACAACGACCCAAAACACTGCTCAAAATGTACTCTGGCATTTATGCAGAGGAACAAGTACAATGTTCTGGAATGGCCATCCCAGTCCCCAGACCTGAATATCATTGAAAATCTGTGGGGCGATTTGAAGCGGCCTGTCCATGCTCGGCAACCATCAAACCTAACTGAACTGGATATGTTTGCAAAGAGGAATGGTCCAAAATACCTTCATTCAGACACTCATTATAGGCTATAGGAAGCTCAAAATATTGATGTGATATTTCTGTTGGGGTGCCCAAATTTATGCACCTGTCTAATTTCGTTTTGTTGCATATTGCACATTTTCTGTTCATCCAATAAACCTTATTTCACTCCTGGAATTTTACTGTTTCCTTAGTTATTTGATAAATCAAAATAAAATTGTTGTTCCAAGCACACAAGTATTTATAAATTAAAATCATGTAAATTGTCAGGGGTGCCTAAACCTTGTTATACGACAGTACTTGATGTTACCTGTGGGTTGTTTACAGTACATTGTAGTTATACTGCACAGGAATTTTTGTGCTTATTTAATTTAAAAACAATTAGATCAAGGCAGCCAGCTAGCTACAGTTCAATTAACTTAAAATACAATTGATGACAACATTAGCTTTGTAAGTTGGCTTTGTCAAAAGGTGGAAAACTCCTAATGATAATATTAGCACTGTCAAACTGGGGGAAAAAAATTGACAACTTGCTACAATTGCTAGCCAATTCTGTACTGATCCGAAAAACTGTTGGATGTTTTCAGTGTATTTTCAACACTTTCTGACAATGTATTAATTGTTCAAAAAAATTATAATAATAAAATAATGTACAGTGTAACTCAAGTTTACTGACTAACTCTGACATCCTGAATACATTATTACATTAAACGGCTTAAAATAATCAACACTGTTGACTGAGAGTGGCAAACACAAACCGCTCTTAGATTAGATATGGTTAGATGGTTCCTTAAAAAAACGAAACTATACACTCTGCATTTAAACACTTAATGAGTTTAACACTTCAACAGAGTTAACCCCAGGGGAAAGGACAAAACTGAAACATAAAAACTAGATAAGGAGTTAAAAATAAAAATAAACATTGGTCCATTAAACACTGCATGGAATGCTTTCAATTCTCGAATACCTGATATTATTGAGGAAATACAAATACTTCTCAAACCAATAAATAACCAACTCCTTCATAGTGTAGTAATACAGTACTCACACTAGCCTATAGTAATTGCACATTTGCCGCAAGCAAAGAAGAGACTAATGCAAAGGGCAGCCCATAATGTCCATCCGTTCACTTATGTCCCACATCTTTAATCAGTGATCAGTGTCTCCTGGTACTAGCTGCAATACCGCGAACCCTGACTGACAAGAAACAGACATGTCTGAAGTTGCAGTCCAAGGCAAAGTGAATAAAGAAGAATATCTGCTACAGGTTAATAGTATCACTGTGAATATCCTCTTCATAGGACACCACAGATTAAGTTTTGATGCACCCTGGCAAAGATTATATAGGACAAGTGCTCCCTGTTATTCACCCATCCTGCATCAGCCATGCACCCTTGACATCTAGTCAAAGAATCTTCTGTTAATCACTAGTAGAAACAAGAGCACTACTGGGGAAAACAGCAACCTTTTTTTTTATAGATCTCCATCCTGGGGTGGGAGGCACAACTTGAAGAGCCTGTGGGAAGAAATGCAATAACAAACATTGTTTAAGAGTCAACAATAATGTCAACAGTGTAAACATGCACAACCTCATAGTTTATCCCTGTCCAAAGGTACAACGGGAATGCAAACATGTTGGTAAAGGGTATACTTTCTAGTAAGTATAGTATATTATCTTCCTAAAAAGAAATCCCATTTCAATTAAGCGTTAATTGACCATATTGGTTGCAGAATGTATTTGATTTAAAAATCCTTAATCTATTCAAGACATTAAGAACATGTATGTTACGAGCGTACACTTAGTTCATTGTCATCAGGCATGCAAATAACCATAAATCAAAGGCAGGCACAATTATCAACACGTGGACCCCAAAGACAAGTAAATTCAAAAATCCAAGGCCAAGCTTATTTTTCAATATATTAAACTTCTTAAAGTATTATTATTATAAAATGCTCTTGTGTGCATGCCAAATAACTTGTCAAATTGAAAAGGTCCTAGAATGAATAAATAGCAAAACATGAAGATATGCCACATATTTATTGCGACTGGCTGTACAAATGGTACTCGATCATGAATGTGTTGCTGTGTGTCAGCAAAACAACTTGATTTCAAACTGGTAACTGGAGGTACAGTATGACAGTGATCCTACTCATATATTATGCACACATACAGTGGCTATAGAAAATCATCATACCCTGTCAAATTCCTTTTGTCACATTACATCCTGGAAATGAAAATAAATATAATTTTTGCCAGCTGTATTTACACATTATAACCTTTGACATCAGTTAAAATAACCTTTACAAGAATTCTGAACAACTATTAAAATTTAATTTGTGAAATAACTGGTTTAGATAATTGATCAGCCCCATTATAAACTTGCTCAGGTACAACCAGTCACTTCCCAGATCACACACCATGCTTATTGCCCCCCACCTGACATCAATTGTAGTGGTTTTCATTAATAAATATCAGAACCGGCAGTTCCAAAGTGAGAAGAATGATACAAAAAGATTTCAAAGACTTGAACTATCCCTCTGAGTACTGTTCAGAGCATTATTAAGTAATGGAAAGGTTATGGCACCACCACACCTTGCCTAGATCGGGCCGTACCTCGAAACTGGATAACCGAGCAAGAAGGATATTAATCAGGGAAGCTACCAGGAGGCCAATGGCAACTTTAAAGGACTTACAAGTCCTTATGGCTGTGATTGGTCAGTGCGTGCATTTGACAACAATCTCACAAACTCTACACAATGCTGGCCTGTAAGGCAGGGTGGCAAGAAAGAAGCCTCTTTTGAAAAACGGCCACACAGAGTCTCATTTGCGCTTTGCAAAATACACCTGGAATATTCTAATGCCATGTAGTGAAAGGTTTTATGGTCAGATGTGAAAGTTTGAACTTTTTGGATTGAACTGCAAACCCAGCACACCACCCAAAACACACCACACCTACTGTTAAATATGGTGGTGGCAACATTATGTTGTGGGGGTGTTTCTCTTCACCGGAGACTGGGCAATTGTTCAGGATTGAAGTGATTGAAATGGATGCTGCCAATCATTTGTGAGGTAAACCTGCGGCGCTCTGCTAGACAGCTGAAGATGGGCAGGTGGTTCTCCTTCCAGCATTACAACGACCCTAAACACAGCCAAAAAAACTATGCAGTGGCTAAAGGATAGGAAAATGTAAAGGTGAATTTACTTGTGTGGCCATGTCAGAGCCCTGACCTAAATATAAATGAAAACCTGTAGATGGACTTGAAGACACAAAACCTGACTGAAAACACAAAATTTGACTAAAATCAAACAATTCTGCAAGAACGGGCAAATATTCCCAAATCTAGGTGCGCAAGGCTAATAGAAACATCTCAAAACAGACTGGTGGCTGTAATTAAAGCAAAAGTTGGCTCTACGTAGTATTAAAACATGGGACTGATCACTTTTTCAGCTTTGTTATTGTAGTTCACTTTTTACATTTTTCAAAATGCTGCCTTTTTACATTACTTGAATGCTGTAAAGAAGAATGTGTAAATAAATCTGGAACAACTATTTTTTATGGGTTTTGACTTCAGGCTGTAAGACAAAAAAGTGATTATTTCAAAGGGGTATAATGCTTTTCTATAGACACTGTATTACACACCCAGCCCAAGAGAGGAGAATATTTGTTTTTTAATCAGAAAAGACCTAAATTGCAGCTTGGTAGCTCCAGCTAAATTAAATTAACAGTTGTGATGAGGTCTCTGCAAAAAATTTGTTTTGGGAGCTAGCTGTATTGTCTCCTTTTTCTAATATTAGCACATAACTGCTGACTCCTGCAGCACCAACACATCAGATTATTACATTGAAAGTACGATTGAACTGATTCCCATTGTCTATACCTTGGGGCTGTGGGTGGCATCTGGTCTATCACTTTGAGGTTTTTAGCTGAGATTTCCACCCTGGTGCCCTGTGATTCAGAGACAGTTAGATAATGTTGACATATTTAGACTGGAGACAAATGCCTATATTGTAGTTTCACATAGTTACTGTACCCAAATAATTTAGCTGCTTTGACAGTGTACATTAAGTCTTTTGGTTGAGAGCAACCAAAGGCGCCTTGCATACAGGAGGCATCGGGTCTTATTCCCACACATATTTTTACAGTTTTAAGATAAGCAGATGTTTAATTAAAGGACCAAAATCTTAATGGAGATAACCAAAAATTTAAGAATATGGCTGTTTGAAAAGCCCAGGCTGAAACAGAGGGGGACACGCAGAAACAGAGGGGGACACGCAGAAACAGAGGGGGACACGCAGAAACAGAGGGGGACACGCAGAAACAGAGGGGGACACGCAGAAACAGAGGGGGATACGCTGAAACATTGAGGGACTAGCTAAAACAATAGAACTAGCTGAAACAAAGAGCGACTAGCTGGCTGAAACGGTTTCTTTGCAAATGTGGAAAATCTGAATGTTTAGGGCACCTGTTTTCTCATAATGTCCACGGTCTGCATGATACAGCGAGGCATGAGGCCATGGTTCCGTGCCAGGATCATGGCCAGCTCCAGAGTCACTGTCAGAGTGCACCTGTCCAACACAAATGTCACATTTAAGGAGGAAAGAGGCTGTGTTGGGCAGTACATTATTCTACAGTGATAAAAGTTGCAGTCTGGTATCCAATAGAAAATGTTAAAAAACATGTTTGAAGGTGTACTTCTATTTTTCTATGATTTATTTCCCATTTTTCCCCGCTCCGAATTCCTTCTCATCCTGCCTTTTTGGCATCTCCGCAACTCCTTGTACAAATCTGTGGGATGGCGAAGGGCGCACACATGGTTCATTCAACCACATGTCACCCTAGCTGCAGATTCTTTTCACACTGCAAGTCCAAAATGGAAGCCTTTATTCGGGTCATGGGATGATTACGTTCACCAACTATTATTTCATCAAGAACACCCAGGCGCCCAATTTGGACAAAAGGAATCACTGGACAGTGATGTGGCAGGATAGATAAGTTGACTTATCAAACCCAAATCCTGGGCAGCGCCATGCCAATTTGCGCTGCCTCTTGCAGGACGCCCGAGGAAAGTCAGAGAACCCGTAGTCAGGCTCGAACCCATGACTATCATGAGAAAGATTGTCGTGCAATGCAGCGATGCCACGCGGACCCCCCTAAGGGGTACTTCTTACTGGATTTATAGTCTAAGCGCTATACCTAACAAAGCAGCGTCTGCTCTAACAAGGTCCTAGGATTTACCTCAGAATGCCAGTGGCACACATTGTGATGTGGCAGGCACCAAGACGGTTGCACAGCTCTGAGGACACACTGAGTACGCTGACGCCTGATGGGTGGCCAGATGTGTTGGGACGCACATTCAGGTATGTTTGCATCAGACGACAGAGGTCATCCAGGGTGTTGAGGGGTCGTAGAAGCTGAGGGAGGAAGAAGGTACACCAGAATAGGTTGTAATCAGACTGTGCTTCCTGTCTGGTTTACAAACAGTGTGTTCTTAGGTTTTCTGTTCACCTGGTCAATCTTCATAGCCGTGGTGTTGGAGTCAGTGGGTAGATTTGACTTCTCCAGGTAAAAAGCCCTGTTAGAACAAAATGGGGTTAATATGGGTTATCATTATGAACACATTGTGTTGACACTGTAAATCATATATACCGCATTCCAAATTATTATGCCAATTATATTTTACATTTTAAATAGTCGATGCAAATGACAGTCAGTATAATTTTCAAGTCACCAACCGTTAGGGTGTAAGTATTTATTGAACAAACCAACAGAGTTTCATTGAACAAACCACCCAATAAAAATAGTATTTTTTTCAAAAATAAAAACCTCAATATGCACTGTTCCAAATTATTATGCACAACAGTTTCAAAACATTTTATAGGTTGTAAAGAACTGAAAATGGTCAATTTGCAGCATTAGAAGGTCAAATTTACTAAAATCAAAAGCTATTTAAAACACATCTTAACAGGGCAAGTTACATGTTAACATAGGACCCCTTCTTTGATATCACCTTAACAATTCTTCTTCCATTTAACTTTTTATGGAGAGTTTCTGTATGAATTACTTTGCAGGATGTCAGAATAGCATCCCAGAACTGCTGTTTTGATGCGAACTGCCTCCTACCCTCATAGATCTTTTGCTTGAATATGCTCCAAAGGTTATCAATAGGGTTGAGGACAGGGGAGGATGGGGGCCACACCCTGAGTTTCTCTCCTTTTATGCCCACAGCAGCCAATGACACAGAGGTATTCTTTGCAGCATGAGATGGTGCATTGTCATGCATGAAGATGATTTTGCTAAGGAAGGCGTGGTTCTTCTTTTTGTACCATTGAAGTCAGACACTCTATATACATTGCCATGGTCATTTTCACATCTTCAGGGACCCTAAATGGGCCTACCAGCTCTCTCCCCATGATTGCAGCCCAAAACATTACTCTGCAACCTCCTTGCTGACGTCGCAGCCTTATTGGGATATGGTGGCCATCCACTACTCCATTCATCTGGACCATCCATTGTTGCATGGCAGTCATCAGTAAACAAGACTGTTTGAAAATTAGTCCTCATGTATTTCTGGGCCCACTACAACCGTTTCTGCTTGTGAGCATTGGTTAGGGGTGGCTGAATAGTAGGTTTATGCACAACTGCAAGCCTCTGGAGGATCCTACACCTTGAGGTTTGCGAGACTTCAGAGGCACCAGCAGCTTCAAATAACTCTTTGATGCTTTGTAATGGCATTTTAGCAGTTGCTCTCTTAATCCAATTAATTTGTCTGTCAGTAACCTTCCTAATTTTTCCTTTATCTGCACAAACCCGTCTGTGCTCTGAATCAGCCACAAATCTCTTCATAATACAATGATCAGACTTACGTTTTCGTGAAAAATCTAAATGTTTTCATACCTTGTCCAAGGCATTGCACTATTCAACGCTTTTACGCAGCAGAGAAATCCTTTTTCTTTCCCATATTGCTTGAAACCTGTGGCGCTATTTAGTGAGCTGAACTGTAAGCAAATTGGGTTTGATTTTAGTTTGCATTGCCAGCTGTAAGTCTTGCTCTTTGATCTGCATGAATGACCGCAAAACCTCTTGCCATGGAAGATTCCAAGTCACAGTTCAGCTCACGCAGCACAGAGTTTGTGGTTTGACTGATCGAGTCTGTTTTCCGAAGATGGCGCCTGGCTGTATACATGAACGGTAATGTCTTTTAAACTATATTTCTAATAAACTGTCTGTGTACAGTTCTCAATGCTTCGGTTTGCATGTAGGGACCGTCATGCTACCGTGAAAGTGTGGTGCTAATTTGAGCCTTGTTAGTGGTATATAATAGGGATTTATTTTTACTTCATTCATGCACACACAACTAGCTGTATAAGGTAAATATCAGTTCACACTAAAACTGGGCACATTCGATTAGCATGAAAACATATCCTAGAGAACGGTTGACATGGTACCAATGTGTTATTAACCCCTACGTTCATTTCTTTTAGAGCCCGACCAATATATTAATTGACCGATATTATCGGTAAATATTAGCAGTTTACAGATATATTGTTATCGGTGATATTTCCACCAATAACGACCGATATTTGTTTGCAATTCCTTATTTGTCCGGAAGAGGGCGCTCTTTCACCGAATATAGGTTTGAGCATTACAAGAAGACATTATCTTAAGAAGATTAAAACAGTGGGGATGAAAGAGCTGCTCATAACAAGCTGCTTATAAAGGTGAGTTGAAAACCAGCTTTCCGGTGTAAGAGTCACACAAAATGCACACAGTTTTACAATGCATAAAAATGCTTTTGGAGTTATAAGATAGACGCTATGGCCATATTTAGTTACTGAGTATTAACTACTGTACCATAGCTAGCTACTGAAGTCAAATTGTTTCTGAATATGCATTTTTAATAAAAAGCCTGCAGTGTTTACTACTCCAGCTCTGGCATAAAAATGTTTTACCAGAACTTGAGAATGTCAAAACCTGCGTTTCACCATTTCCATGAAATATACTTCATCTAGCTATGTAACTAACATTAGCTCTCTGGCACTGGTAGCACGCTATTATAATTAATAGAAACCTAGCAATAACAGAGAGCACCGCAGTTTTGGGGCGAAACCATTAACCTTCGAAAGGTTGTTAAGATAAATAAGTTTCTTCTTTGTTGTGTGTTGTCAAATTAATATGGTTTCTCCAGTCAGGAGAAAGCAATTATGAGAAGGTATATGACCGATTTTGGCAAAGTAAGCAAGCCATTTAAAATGACGAGCCAGCAAGCTGCCAGCCTCTGCACAAGCTAGCCTAATGTGATAAGAAGCAGTACGCATTGTCATATTATTATGCTAGCCAATACAAACAGGATTTATTTAATGAAATGGTATATATTGGTAATTGTTTGGAGATCGCAATACTTCATTTGAATGTTTGGATTGGATAAGAAAGCAATGTCTTTTAATTATATTTGCAAATAAGTTATTTATTTTCATTATATTAACTAAAGGAACACTTCTAAATGCATCTTATTTTCTATTTTGCCTGCAGCATTTTTATGTGCGCATGATAGACTGTGCATAATAAAGTCTGCAGTAAAATCACGACCAGCAGATCAAACGACTGAATGGAAGTAACGCTAAGAATCCTGGCTCTCAAGTTGCTAAAAGGAATTGTTCAAATGTAATATGAAACGCATAATACACCTGCGCTAAATGCAACAAAACGAGACTGTGGAAATTCACATTTATCTAAAACTGATAACAAAAACATTAGTTTCAGTAAACAACACTGCAAGGACATAAATAAAAATATCCTAAATAACACTCAGAAACAGACAAAGCTGATAAGCCAACTAACGAAGAAATTGGCTGAGTTGATTTGAGGTAAGCCTACGAAGCAGCCGCACCTGCTATTACTGTACAGTAATCTGCCAGCAATTGTTAAGTTGCTCAGAAAAGCGCTTATGGTTTCCTTCATCAAAATACAATAATAAAATTTCCATGACTCTCACAATTTTTTAAGACCTTGGAAAATCAGATTTCAGACTTTTTACGACAATTTTAGGCCTTAAATTCTGGAAAATGAAATTAAGATTATTTAAGAATTTTTAAGGACCCGCGGATACCCTGCTTTGAGTGTCTTTGGAGTCTGGTTTAAGCACAATCCATGCAGGAAAATGTAGATTTTTCATTTCAGCCATAGTAATAGAAAAAGATGTATCGGTATTGGCAAATTTTTCCCACTCAAAATCGGTATCGGTATCGGATTCAAAAATCTCATATCGGTCGGGCTCTAAGCCGGAGTTGTCCTTTAAATATTGGAAACCATTTAAAAAGCGTGCAAGCGTATCCCAAACATGTGGCCACATTTAAAGCGTGTAGATTTCTACCTGAGTTTTCGGTAGTAGGCTTTCACCCTCTCCAGTGAGACAGCATTGATGCGCTGCTGGAACTCCTCCATGGAAACACAGTCCTGTTGGGACACGCCCTCTGGCCTCTCCAGGGCTGCACAGTGGACAAAATGATAACACAGTAACTATACTGTGTGTATGCATGCCACCACGCACACAGAGACACGCACCTACTGAGCACAGGTCATAGAATGTATGTTGGAGAATTAAAAAGACAATACTGTCTCCTCAAGTCAAACTAGTAAGGGTATAAACAGCCTGTAGGTGGCGATAATACACAATGTATTCCTTTCTCCTGGGTCCCTGACTGCAACACAGTATTATATTACAGGCTTCTGCATTAAAATGACCCCAGAAAAAAATGTGATCTTTCCTACATAGTTGCTGGCCAAACTGGATGGAAATGGCTGAGGGAATAATAGCCCAACTCAGTCCTAAAAAAGTTAGTGTAAAGAGGGAGTACATACTGTAGAGACAAAATACATTTCCCAGATCCATTTTAAAAATACCATATTGTTGTTTTCACTATAACATTTACAACATACTAATTTAGAATATAATAACAAAGCATCTGTAAAGATTATAACAGAGATATGGGCTGGATCCAAAATAGCACCTTATTTCCAGCACAATATAAAGATCCTGTATACTAAATACAGATGTGGGGACCATTTTGGTCAAATACACATTCATAATCTAAACAGCAGTGTAGTTTATAGGTCAAGCATGTCGGGTCAGAACATAAAAGTTTGCCTGTTTCAATTGATGAGCCAGCAAGGTGAAACCCATGTTCTTCTGTACCTGCGCAAGAACATTAACCATTAATGCTCCCAGGTTGTGTTGTAAATAACAATATGTTCTTGGCATACTTACCTGGTAAAAATGAGAAAGAAAAAACAAGTGTTGAATGTCATGACCCCAAACTATGTGCCTGGATGCTATGTGTGAAGAAATTATTCTATACACCAGAAACAGAATATTTTTTTTGTTAGTTACAACATGTGTTCCTCTTACAGTTTGACATGTCAGTTTAGCTGTTTATGGAGCACTAGCTCATTTCTGTCCAACTCAGGACAGTTTTTGTAAAGCAAGTATTCAATTATGTGCTTACCCTGGTCTACATAATGTAACTATTACTACATTACAGCCCAATTAAATTAAATTAGAAAGGGAACCATATATTAATTTCCATTTGTCCAAGTGTGCATGAATAAATAGTAACATTCCATGTAATATCTGACATCAAGGTCCAAGTTCTGACCAAATTTGTGAATAACATGTTGTTGCGTCATCTATCTGACAACGTCACACTAATTGGCCGGTGGATCAACAGCAATCAATGGAAAATAAAATGATTATCAATTGGCACATGGATATTTGAGATCAGACAACATTGTGTGTAGGTAGACTAGTGGGCTTTCCTGTTCCTCACCTCTGGTGAAGAGCACAGTGTGGAGTTTGAGGCTGCCCCCATTCTGCAGACGCGTGGGGAGCTCACTGAAGTGGCAGCTATCCAGGTACAGGGTCACCCTGAGGGCCTGCCGGCTACCCTCCACGTGGTAACACACCGGTGTGTCTGGGGAACACAATATACACTCACATGTGTGTTGTTCTTGTGGTGCACGGGTGACGTGTTGGTGTTGCATGTGTGTCCCAACACAATTCTCTTTTTGACTTGCTACTAATATGTTGTTGTTATGGAAAATAGTCTACTTACTTGCAACCAGGCATTCATCCTGCAGCTGGCGGAAGAACACAGTGACTTTGTCCAAGTCCAACAGAGCAGCCTTGGTATCTTCTAGCATGGTCCTCTCCTCCTCCTGCAGAGTAGAAGGAAGACACCAGGGAACATGTTTACTATGCGTCTTACAATAGCTGGAATCCACTCTGCATTTATAAATAAATTATTGTATGGTTATATTATACATATTAGGGGACCAGATTCTAGAACGAGGGGATCTGATTTCACCTGATTGACACTAACTCTTTATGCTTTGTGGCCAATGGAGAACTCTGTGTGTGAAAAGAGGTTTGAGACAGTTACTGGCTCCCTAGTTTCAGGATTGACACACTACAAAGTAAATTTAGCTTTACACTTGCACTATTCTACTAATGCTACTAGAGACGTCCACTTGGTGATCACATGCCCATTGTCTTGTATTCGCCTTTGGTGATTAGCCGAAATATAGGTATTTTAAAATATAAATATTTTGTAAATTAAATGGTAAGTTACACTACATAAAGCACAAGTAAACGCTATGGCCCATGTCTGCTGAATTATGAAAGATAACGTTTTGTTTCTGGAACTAACTAACCATGTGAGGTGCCAGGGTGGACTGGAAGTTGAGCAGCACACCGATGGCAGCAACCTGCTCCAGCCACTTGCGGCTTGTCTCCTTGCTGTCCTCCTCGTACTCTCCAGCGTTGTTGAAGCGCGCCCGCAGCGCGGCCAGGAGCTGCTCCGCCAGGGTACACAGGGCGCCTGCAGCGCTCTGGCAGAAAATTACGTCCCGGCGCAGTTGTAGAGCCGTGTCTGGGGTAAAGAGACGTGATCAGATAATATATGTTTACATCAAAACACAATGAACAAACAGCACATAGAGGATGATAGAAATGATAAAGGACAGAATGGACAGACAGACAGGACACAGGTGGATGACAGGGTTAATCTAAAACGCACACACAATCTATTTAAAAAATGCCAAGCGGTTCTCTAATCAAAAACACAGAAACATAAAAAACACCAAGTTATTTTCAAGCTTGGACCTCAGAGTAGTGTGTAAACTCTAATCTAAGACAGCCGGGGAAGGGGGGGAGTGCAATCTGCTCTATTACAGGCCTCATTCATCAGGACAGAGCCATTAACAACTGCCATATGGTGAGACACACTTCAAAGGAACACATTGACACACACACACACACAGATCTTACCTGTACATTTGAGCAGGGCTAGAAGCAGCTGGTTCTTTCCATCTAGAGGAGAATGACGACTTGATTATCTAAGTGATTCACATGTTTCTGCTGCAGCTCTGTGCATGCGCGTGTGTGCGCGTGTGTCTGTGTTCCACTGACCATCTACAAAGCGCTGCAGGCTCTCCACCAGAGTCTTGATTGAGCTCGGCAGGTTCCAAGGGTCCTCCTGGATGTTTTGGTGAATGTTGGAGCGGCAGCGTAACGTCCAGTCTTCAGTGTGGCGGAACTCTGCTCATATAGACAAATATTTATATTGCTGATGTCCGTCTTTCTCTCTAAACCAATTGCACTCAGATGTGTCCTACTTTAAATGTAGACAGTACCTGGCTGAGTGTGGTCTGGGTGAAAGTGTTTGGTCTCCTCACAGGCTTTGGTCATGACAGGCCCTTTGAGCAGGCTATTGATGGAGTCCACCTGCAGGTTACAGTCACACCCCAATCAGAGACACAACACACACTGGCCTCTGACTCTCAGGTTACAATCACAACCAATCAGAAACAGACTGGTCTCTGACTCTCAATAACATCAACTACACCAGTGACTTAGGAACGAGACGATCAAACTGATTCAGATTTAGGGTGTAGAATAGGTCAAAGCGCATATGATGTGTAAGAGATGATACCGGAGGGGACAAGTATCTAGAAATAGATCAGGAAATATTTGGACACTGACATAATTTTCATAATTATGGCTGTTTTCCAAAGTATATTAAAGTTACATTTAAATAATGAATATGAGCTTAAAGTTCAGTCTCTCAGCTTTCATTTCAGGGTATTCACATCCAGAATAGAGGAAGTGTTTATGAATTACAGCTCTTTAATATGTAGCCCCCTCTTTTCCAACGGATCAAAAGTAATTGGACAATTGTCTCCTGGAAAGGTGTGGGCTATTCCTTCATTATTTCCTCATAAATGAAGCAGGTAAAAGTTCTGTAGTTCTTTTTTCATTGAAGGCTCTATGTTTACAGGTTTGTGGTGATGCGCAATGTTCTCTAGATGCCAAAAAAATCTGTTTGGTACTGCCAATGAGTTTCGTTTTGTCATGGTTCATATGTGCGATAAACATTACATTTCGTGAGAAAAAAAATGTGGCAGAGATTCGTGATATCAATTAAGCAAAACAATTGTGATTTATATTTTTCCCCTGAATCGTGCAGGCCTCGTACATTCTGAGAGAAAAAAGAATGCACTGGTGAGCTCTGATACACAACAGAAGAAAATGGTGGTGGATGATCGAGGGTTCCTTATCATGCTAAATATAAACCCCTTCACAACATCCAGAAAAGTCAAGAACTCTCTCCAGGAGGTAGGCATGTCATTACTCAAGTCTACCATAAAGAGAAGACTTCACGAGAGCAAATACAGAGGGTTCCCTACAAGGTGCAAACCATTTATAAGCCTCAAGAATAGAAAGGCCAAATTAGACTTTGCCAGACAACATCTACAAAAGACAGCCCAGTTCTGGAACAGCCTTCTATGGACAGATGAAACAAAGATCAACCTGTACCAGAATGATGGGAAGAAAAAGCTATGAAGAAGGCTTGTTCCAAGGCTCATGATCCGAAGCATACCACATCTGTAAAACACGATGGAGGCAGTGTGTTTATTGATGATTTGACAGAAGAAAAAGGCAGCCGAATGAATTCTGAAGTGTGTAGGGATATAGTTTCTACTCAGATTCAGCCTGTAAAAGCAACCAGAGTTTAAGGCAAAGACGTGGAATTTTCTGCAATGGCCATTTCAATCGCCTGATTTCAACCCGACTGAGTGTGCATTTTACTTGCTAAATACAAAACTTAAAGGTACAATATGTAGTTTTTCAAAACAATAACATTAGACATACTTTTCATTAAAAAAGAAAACATCACTATACCTATATTATATATATTTATTAGTTGTGTACTTACATTATCATAAATTTCAAACCCAGAGAAATTTTTAATATAATTTGAAGACAAGGGACATTTCATTTTGTCTTCCGTCAATGGCTTCATATAACCTTTGACTGCTCTAGTTGCTTTAAGTTCCAGGAAACCGCCAAACATAACGTGAATAAAGTTATAATATTTTTAACAATACATTACTTTGTCAGTGAACATTTTCTGCGGGAGACGCTAGATTGGAAGGTTGTCATTGACAACGATAACAAAACCCATTATCCCACGCTACTTCCCGACGTCATCAAAGTACATCTTTTGCTATTGTTTTGATTGAGAGACCCCTAGCCCCCAAAAACGACATATTGTATGTTTAAAGCAGAAAGGCCCACAACCAAACAAAGAACTGAACACAGCTGCAGTAAAGGCCTGGCAAAGCATCACAAAGGAAGAAACCCAGCGTTTGGTGACATCCATGCTTTCCAGACTTCAAGTAGTAATTTCCTGCAAATTATTAAAAATTAACATTTTATATATGATTGTGTTAATTTGTGTAATTATATTTGAGCCCCTGAAATAAGGGGAATGTGTATGAAAATGGTTGCAATTCCTAAATGTTTCATACAATTTTCATTTCAACCCCCTGCACTTTAATTGCATCTTGGTTGTTTAATTTGAATTCCATTGTGATGAAAAATTGTGTCACCAAATATTTCCAGACCTACCTGTAAGTGTGTGTGTGTGTGTGTGTGTGTGTGTGTGTGTGTGATAACATTTGCAATGTCTCTGTCATTTTATAACATGTTTAATGCATGCAAGAAATTCTGCTTTGTCAATGGGGCCAGGTTTTTTATTTTCAACCTCACCCAAGTAAAAAAAAAGTATATTTAAATTATACTCCAGTATTATACTTCTAGTATACTTATGTTTAACCATAAGTATGTATTCAATGTATTTAAGTATATTTGAAGTATACTTTCAAAATATACATACCAAAATAATATATTAGAAGTATATTTAGGATAAATAAAATACATTTCAAGTACAATTAAATATACTTTTTT
>JACXGM010002470.1:7686-29460 GCA_016801145.1 Umbra pygmaea
TATCTACTAACCCTAACCCTAATCCTAACCTTAACCATTCCCCTTATGTTAAACCTAACCTTAACCATTACCCTAAAACATATTCTAAACTTACCCCTACCCTTAAAATACACAATTAGTTGCTTATCAACAGATGGTTTGTTGATAGTTTGTTGATGATATGACTATCAACAAACTATCTGTAGAGCACATACAGATGAAATGTCAGACTCTCCAAATAAAGCGTAACCCTGTTTTTTTTACCTCCTCCACTTCTCTCCGTGTAGATGATAACGAGTTGATTTAACTTGTTATGGCAATCCAAATAGATTTTTTTTCCAATGGTGTGGATGATCTGCCCTGTAATATGTTCAGGTTTGCTGTTACTTCATGCACCAAGATGTTAATTTCTTCTTCACTAAATTTAAGCTTGCACTTTTTTTTCATAGGGAGATCCATGATAGATACATACGGGCCCGTTGTTTGCTCTTTTAGAGGCGCGCTAATGGAGGGCGAAGTATGCGCTGATTGCGTAATGTGTATCGGGTTTGATAAATACTACGCTAAATGTGGAAGCATAGCGTGCGCTATTACCGAACTCGCATAAACAGACGCAGCGCAAACTGCGCTAGTGTTAGTAAATTCGGCCCACTGTATCCAAATGTTTCAATGCTGAAGCAGCAGACCCATGCATACATACTACATCACCATAATCTGGACTGACATAAAAGTGGCTGGTTGAATTAACTGTGAAGAAAGACATGATTTATTTCTGTAAAAAAGCCACTTCTAAATTTCAGCTTCCTTACATGCTCAGTAATATGTGTATTAAAAGAGAGATTACCATCTAACAAATTCCCAAGTGTTTATAGGTAGGGACCCATACTAAAACAAGAGCTATCAAGAGAAATGTTAATGTTGAGCCTGGGATCAGTGGAGGCTGGTGATTTAAAAAACTGGGGAGGATTGGAGACTCACGGTTTAGGACTAAGGAATTATTTTCAACTGAAACATTTATTGACAGCATTTTGGAGTAAAATCCACTATGGAATGGTTTGTATTGGGTGTAATATTATGCAAGCAATGCTCATCATAGATAGGTTGTGCTAGAAAACAACTCCACTCTTTCCCTCAGCGCAGGATTAGATTTGCTCAAGAAACACACACCTAAAGGTGTGCCGTTAGATTAAACAGTCATGCTGTCATATAGACAAATGAGAAGACTACTTACAATGTTAAGAGGGGAAGAATCACATCAGGGTCATTATTTATGGATGGTGTTGGTGTATTGCAAATGGTATGGAGGGTGGATGACCAGGATGTACAGTTCAGGATGCCATGGGTGAGGAAACGAGGGTGGATGACCACACTGTAAAAAATTACAAGTTGACTGAACAAAAAAAAATAAGTTACCTGGTTGCCTTAAAATTTTGATTAAGTCAAGCAAAAGATTTCCAAGTTATTCCAACACACGCTTCAGTTTTTCCAACTGAAAATAATAGGTTCAGATGGCATGCATTACTGAAAATAAACCATTGAATCAACATGATTTTTTTTAGTCTAATGAAGTGATGTTTACTTTGAACCAACAAAGTATCTTAATGTCCCTCAACTCAAATGAAAGTTTGTCAAACTGAAAGCAATTAGTTCTTCAAATTAAATATTTGTAGTCCTTACCTTGTAGTCTTATAAACTATCTATTTGAGTAGTTCCAACAAAGTTATTCAATGCATTAGAAAGTTGTAACTTAGCATCTGGTTGAGTACATTTAAAAGTTTAAGTAACTTCTAAAATACAGAATGCTCTGCTCTCGGAGGCCCAAAGACATCTGATTGTCATCATCCTCATGTATAATGAGGGACACATTCATATTTTGGACACCATATGAGTGCAATTATCATGTGCAAAAGATCTATAGTCGTCGATGGTCTAATCATTGAAAGACAATTTGTGTTATGGTTTTGAAATATGTTCATCATGATCCATCATACCTCATGGCACAGCAAACCACATAATACCAATATATACACATATATATATATATATATATATATGTATTTGTAACACTCTCAGACAAGGAGTTAAAATCAGAAGCCTTTTATTAAATGTCTAAATCCAGAGACTTAATCAGTAGGGAATGGAAATAGAATAATGACAATAGAATCTTGGATACACAGAGAACCAGGTACACGATGAATACAGCACAAGGAATAGATGCAGGAGCAAGGTCAATAGTCCACAGGCTGGGGTCGGTACACGTGAGGTCTCAGGCAAAGGCATACAATCAGGATCCAAACTCGTAGTACAGTACAAACAGGCAACGGGTCGTCAACAGGCAGTAAAGGGCAGAAGTACAGAATCGTAGGCAGCTCAGGGAAACAGAACACAAAACTAGGTCAATACACGGGAGATCAATACGTAGTCTTTAGAATGCTCAGTAAGTAATAACAATACCTCGCGAAGAGGAATAAAACTGGCAGGCTTATATACTGATGAGAATGATGCAGGTGTACTCAGGTGATTGCGATCTGGAGAGTGTGCTGTGTTCATGGGCCATGGGAGGTGTGTGAGTAACAGTGTTGGGTGCATGCGTTACCGATCCATCATGGGGAAACGTTACAGTACTTTTCTTCCATCTTTGAATCTACAAATGTTGAATTACCTACAATTCTCTAGGAATGTTCAAAATTGAAGTTCTCATAACTTCACATTTTGAGTCAACGTGATGGTATTTTCAAAGTGGAGTGAACACATTTTTCCTGTCTGAATGAACTTGTTTTTATACATTTACAAGTCAACTCAAAATTATTGGTTCACTCAATATATTATTCACAGTTCAGCCAATTTATAGAATATTGTGTTGGATTAACTGAGTATTGCATGTTAATGTAATATTTCCTAAAAAAAATTGTTAACTCCACTTAAAAAATAGAGTAAACCCTATGTTTGTAATTTAGCTTTTTTACAGTGCAGGGTTATTATTAGTGGTTCAGGAGGGCAAAGGTCCAGCAGGGAGAAATCACTGGTGAAAACAAAATGGAAGTTAACTTCAAATCATGCCACAAACCATTTTAGTGGTACCCATATTTATGGCAGAGACAAATAAGTGAATTTTGTTTAGACCTCAGGATTGTAATAATATTTTTGATTAATTGTTACGGCTTGTTTTAGTATAATGTGATGTGGATTGTGTGCATTGTCATTGAAACACTGTAAATATCCTGAATATTGATCAATGGAATACACCATTGCTAGTTGTAAAATGTTAGCTATCTATACAGTACTTTTTGCTAGCTATTGTTTAGACCCATCTACAGTGAAGTGCAGCTAGCTTTGAAGTATAGGCCTATTACTTCAGGTACTGTAACCACAAGCATAATTTAAATTAACACGTGAGATGAAATAAATAACGACTGCTAACGTCTCAACACCACCTTATGCCTTCAATTACCTGTCTTTTTTTCTCATCTTATTTGCTTCCTCCTGCTTCTTCCTGGCTCTCACGCATCAATGATGTGTAGGGATTCTACCTGCCCACTCCTGTTAACAATGTAGGTTAAGGCTCACACGCACTACATCTCTGCTTGTGCAGGGTGCAAGAGTGTAGCGCAAAACAGCCTAACAGCCTGTTTTATTACCAAAAATGTGTTATATTACATACTTTGGGGGGCTTTTTGAACTTATTTGGTGCCCTAGGCAACTGAATGTTTGCATGTACAAACATTGTGCAATTTAACATCACTGTGGTTCCACCTCACACTTAGTTAATATTTTAACAAATCAGATAGGTTAGAGGACATATTCCTCTATGCATCCTAATTACTGTGTAAGTCTATGGAAGGAAGCCGCTACATTACTGAATGAGGGAAGCATAGCTTAGAGCAGTTTTTAACCCTCTCCTCTGGGAACACCAGCCGTTCCATGAATTTTATCTATTTTTGAGCTACGGATGGTGAAGTGATAACGTGCTCATCAAGGGGAGGGGCTGCACATAGGTGTACCGAGCCGTGCCAAAAGCAAGTGAATTAAATTTTGGTGGTTGTTTTTAAAAGAAAACAATATAAAAAATGGCCACCAGGTGGCTCTGGGGAGCGAAAATCATCCTAAGCATTTCACCTGGTTCATCGACTGTATTGTACTGCAGACAACAGGGCAATTATTTATCATTAAAACAACTCAATTGTGAATTTAAATATAGCACTGTGAGAAATGAACTACATTCCTGACAAATAATTGTCACATCTAAAGCCTTTTTATTCAAAAATTCCTTTATGGCTGGCCACAATAAAAGGCCACTCTAAAATGTGCAGTTCCATCGCACAGCACAATGACACAGATGTCGCAAATTTGGAGTGAGCTCCCACGCAGTGATTTAAAGCCACAACATGTGGATTTAGCACCACGGCCAGCTCCGTATTGTAAGGAATCACAAACAATTCAGTAGCATGTGGAGCTGGCCCTGGTGCTGAATCCTACACTTAACAATCAATCATTACACGTAATAAACTTAATTAAAAATGGCAATTAATATATTTACCAAATGCTCCAATTATCTTTCTAGTTTATACTAAATTGTAAACACAATACTACATAACCCAATACGGGATACCTTAGCCTAAACCACATAGAAAATACATTTCAATGTTCCACACATGATTAGTAAACATTGCTTCAAAATGCATTTAACCATATTTAACCAAAATTTCTAAAATAAAATGTATTTGGTTCATATTGCCTTTATACATTCAATGATGATATAACCATTATTTAATAAATCCAGAATACATTTTCTAATATTACCAATTATCCCTCAAACTGTTCCACTGGCAATCGGAAAAAACACACTACTTCAAACCTGCTTGATTTATGAGGGGCTTATCTTAAAGGAATGTCCTGATTACACTTCACATGCCTAGGGTAAGAATGGCCTGTGTTCCATTATATTCCATAGCAATGTCCTCTTACTGTAGATCTACTAGTTGCTTTAATACATTATTCCAATCTTGCTCTGTAGTAGGTGGCCCAAATGCCTCAAGGATGGATCTCTTTTTCATGTGTTAACTCCTAAAATGAAAAGGAGAAGAAGTGAAATCACAAGCCAGGTTCCTGTTCTTCGTGGATTTAAACATCAGTTTTTCCCGGGCTCCTCGTGGATCGACAACACAGTTACAAAACCCATCTAAAGCAATATCGGAATCAAGTGTTTTCTTTGATAACCAAGTTTCAGATAAAACAAAAATATCAGGACTGGACTGAGAAACTAAAATCTTAATAAAATCCAATTTAGGCAATATACTATGTCTATACTGCATTTAAATATAATACCCCATGTCCCTTACAGTTAAAAAAAAATATTTGCATAGTTTATTTCTATCAGAGATCTTGAAAAGTTTTAAACATAGTCGCCACTATGAGCCAACTGAATGGGGACTAGACTGTTGTGTACTATACCTCTTTGTTTACAAAAATGTGGCTATACGGCAATCTGATACAATACTTATTATCATAAAGGCCGGGCTAGCGTTATATCACTTTAATTGCTTAAGGAACTTTTCAATGTTTGATGATAGCAGCAGAGCACTATTCCCACACAGTTGTATTCCATCTTCGCCAAAAAGCTACAGCTTTTTCTAAAAGCAGTCAAAATTGTTAACAAATGATAAGCCCATGCATTAGCCATGGCTGATGAGATCACATGCCACTAAAACTCTCAGTCCCACAACAATGAGATTGAATTGGCCCTGAGATAACAATGTCATTAGCAATGTTACGTGCAGCCTCGACAAACAATAAAAATCTGCATTCGAGCTACTCAGATTTTACTTTCATTACATCATTAGAGTCAATATGTAACACAGCTGTTGTCAGGTCTGGAATGAGGGCAAAATTCCAAGTAAATCAGTGACCTTAGCTTTAGGAAAACAGAGTGTGCGTGTTTTGGACCACCACCTTTTTATAATTGAACTGCCGATTAAGGCTGTCACAACGTGTGTACCGATCTTATTGTCAACCGGAGCTCTCAGCACAGCTCTGTTGTTATTCCTCCCCGCTCCAACACGTCCCCCATGAATCACAGGGATCTTTGCTCCAATCACAGATATTCCAAGGCCAGATGAAGAAGATACTTCCTGATCTGAAACATGCAGACCTGAAGGGATTGGAACGTCTGGATTCTGTCGGAGGTCTGCAGAATCGCTGTCGCTTCCACCACAGCAAAGGGCCACAAGCGAGGCAGTCACCGGCCTCGAGTCCCGCGACGCACCACAACGTGTCTCCACAGCCGGTCGTCCCGCTTCACAAAGGGGCCATCAGCCACTGTATTCTCCAGACAATATCCAGCTGCAGGGGGACTCCCACAAGGCAAAGGCCAGTCCACCTCTGAGAGTCTGCACGACGGCAAGACTCCTGTCAACCATGCGCGATTCGCAGCTATGGAAGTGGAGAATGATAAGGTAGGAGGTCATGGCTTTCCAATAAATTTGTGCAAATTAGCAATCTGTTTGCTTAGGGTAGCAAATTATTCTCGATAGCCCTCAGCTTGCAGGCAATTGCTACATTAAAAGTCTGGTTTTCGTCATTGTCCCTGAACAGGACAAAATAAACACAAATCCGACATGTTAAATAGTGCTTGTAAGATCCATTTACGAAGCACATGCATATTGCCAAATGTATGTGAACACCTGACCATCACACCCATTTAAGCTGGATTTCCCATTCCCAAAGCATGGACATTAATATTGAGTTATACTGTAGCTAAAATAGCTGAAAAAGTTCATACTGGATCTGATAGAAAGGTGTCAGAACACACAGTGCATTGCAGTTTGTTACTTATTGAGCTGCTGTTTTTGTTGCAAAAGGGGGACCTACAACAATATTAGGCAGGTGGTCATAATGTTATGGCTGATTTGTGCAGCAAAAATATTGTATCACAAACCCTCAAACATGTAGCGTTACTGCTTGTCCTAAGATTTACCATTACTTTTTGTTTGTTAAAATAGAGCCATATCTTTTAGACTGTTAGTTGGAGACACCCCATTGAAAAAAAGAGGGCAATGAAAAAAAAGAACAAAGAGCCTTGCCGTTTCTGCAAGTAAATGCTTGGCACGATTTTCTCCCCTTTCAAATGTCAGCGCTTCTGTTCGTTTTGCATGTGCTCAGCATGGGGTCAAGAAGAGGGAATGGCTCAGACACAACTCTCAGATGGAGAATAACAAAACTCTGTGACTTGGTGCCCTCTGAACCTTTTGTTCTACACTAATTCAATGCATGCTCACAGAGCAGATCTGCTGCAAAGTACAAGGCAGGAGTGCATGGACAAGTATTGGCTTCAAAAAGAGTTATGTGGGTTAATAGAGTAGACCATCTCTAGAAAGTGACAGTTAGGTTTAAAGAAATGTACCGCTGCTCTTGATTGTAGTGTGTGTCATTTGGTGCAGATTGCCTGTTCATACCAGTAGTCTGAGATTGGTGGGTTACAAATTTAAAGATAATCTGTAGGCTTATAAAACCATGTGTTAATAATACCTTCTATGACTGTCATATTTAAACACCAAAAAAAACCAAATTCCTTGATGTCATAGTTGATGTAACTGTTTATAGTATTGGATGCCTGTGGTTTGCCTGAAATGATCGTTCATCATTCAAGTTTCCTTTAGACACATAATGTGAGAGATAGTATTGATGAGTCAATGTGACCAATGTGATATTATTTAACCCTGCGCTCTATAAGTCCCCCAGCGCCTTTACCCCCGCATGCTTATATTAAGGGCAGAGTGGTAGGATTCCTCACTCTCACTATTGCTCAGATATAACCAGTAATTCAGTGTTATTTCCACACTGATGGTTAGTTAACATTGAGGGCAGACAACAATAAACGCTGCGGGCAAGTCATGCTAAGTAGACTCAAAGCATGTTTACGATCATGTAATCAATTACCACAAAATTGAAATAAGGGACTTATCCTATTACCTTATTATCACACTAAATCCTGCCTCCCAGGAAAATAAATACTATAGTTTACTTTACAGCACTGTAGTAGTTACAAGGAAGGGAAATAGTATTCTGTAGTGCTTTCTATATATTTATGTATCATAATATACCAACAAAATTTGATTTTCTCAAATATTTCCTTCCTCAAAATCCCACCGTGTGCCCATTTGCAGATGGATACATATGTGATTAATATAATAAATATTTGGATAAAGATTATGTTTCTATGATGGAAAAAAGTTCAAGTTAATTGTTTTAACGCAGTATGATGATTAGAATCCTACTGCTGTTTTGAGAACAGACTGGGACAGTAAATGCAGTAATTTTGCCTTAGCCTACAGATTCCAATAGATGGCAGTATTTTTCAACAACAACAGTGAGTAATAAAACAATGAATTATTCTATCCAGTAGATGGCAGCAGTGTACAGCATACAAACTTACTCCAATTTAACTTCAATCAATTACAGAACTCCATAAAACAATAGAGTGACAAAGAGAAAGATGTAAGGAGAGATGAAGATAGAAAGAGAAAATAATGACGCACCACATGAGCATAATCCTCTGTGTCATTAAGAAGTCATCTGACCCTTTCTGAATTCATTACTGGCCTATTTATTGCAATGTAAGCAATGCCATTTACAACACCTCGTCAAGGCTGCAGGCTAACGATTATTTAGCACTGACTGCAATGCAGGCAGCCCTCAAAATACCCAATGGAAATGGATTTGAGGGCAGCATAGCATGCTACATGTAGTACACACACTGTCTATGAAGACCGCCGTGATGTTGGAGATAATGATGTGAATGATGAGTATGCACCCAAAATGGCCTCCTCATTGCTATCTACAAAAATTACATCGACCTCATAGACATTCAGCCTGATGGCACAATCGCATTAGGCGTTTGGGCATCATGGGCAAATCATGAGCCTTCTAAACCACCGTCTAGATATAGAGTCCACAACCCACTGAACCATATACCGTCTTAATCCACAACCCCACTGGGTATTTATATCGAGAATGATCCTGTGTCACCGACTGAATACTGAGCATAATAAAACCAAATGGTCCTACGACCCGGTGATTGTACACAACCCCATAACAGAATCCCCCTCACGCAGGGTCTTGACTCACTGACTAGCCACCAAGCATCTTGCATTCGTCAGCAGACATACTCACACTCAGGGTGAGATGTGATACTATGGGAGGGAACATTTTCCCTAATGGGAAACAATTACACAGTCAGTGAGTTCTTCAGTGACTTCTGATGAGAGTTGCTGGCTGGGGAAGTAGCCACGTAATGATGTGTGTGTAATGTGGTGACGCAGCTTATAGCTCAGTGAGTGTCTGTTGCTGTGAACTGAGCCATGAAACCAAGGCAGAGAGAAACAGAGAGGCTCTGGGGAAACTGTTAAACCTTGTGACACAGGAATCATCACTAGTTGTAACCCTACCAGACCTGAACGTTTATCCCTTCAGACCCTACAGCGTTTTGTAGGGTATACTGCAAAAAAAATTAATCCAACTTCATTTTTCACAAGCATAAGATGCACAATGGAATTTATATGGAACAATTACATACCGACGGGAGCAAAAGCACTTTACAGATAAAAAGAAAGTTGCACACTTTGTAATTCAGCTCCAGGTGATTTATAGGGCAAATCAATGTTTTGGCATCACCAAAATATTTGATATATTTTCTATATAGAATATTCCTACACATTCGGTCAGTTTAAGGTAATGCACTTAAAAGTTTTTCATTGTTAGTTTTTGCTTTTCGGGGAACCGAAAATGTATTTATTGAGATGACATTGTAGTTGTACAGTTACGAATTGAATCAAGGTACAACACAGCTATGTGCTCTTGCTCTCTAATGACCTTTCCTAAATAACTTTTTTTAAATCACAGTTGATAAGTCTATTGAAAAGCTGAGCATAATATATAATACAGTACAATATTGCCTGGATCTCATTTCCTCAATTTAGTACCACTCTTTATTTTGCTAAGAACCTGAAATCGTGGGGCAAAACAGGACCTGATCCATGTTATTACCTTATACAGTTGTCACAGTGACGATGTGCCAGTCACTCTACAAAACACACCAATGAGAAATAGATTCATGGTAAGGCAGGCTCAGTGTACTCTTATGGCCACAGTAGACCACCTTTTGGGGGTATGGTTTAAACAGTCACTCCTGTATGTTGATGTATGCTGCTATATTCTGTTGTCCTTCGATACCAAACAGAAGGTCAAACGCTGGTCCCTCTAAGAGCACTGAAGTAATTTTTATTTTTACCAACGGTAGCAAATCGTTGGGCTTGGCTTGAAGGTGGTGACTAGGATCTCCATGAAGAGGAGTAACAATAACAGTATTTTAACCCACAGAGAAACAGCTAAAACCAGGCTAGGCTGACATTGATATCCATCATGGGACTGCCACTGCATCGTAGGACTATCCACATAAAAACTGGTCTGAAAAAACGGCCTCATCAAGATGATTGTCTTAGCCATTGTGAACACAGGTATGTGGCTTCTGGCTATTGGCTATTGAGAGCAACGAACCCTCTTCTTGCTATCACTATTGTTTCTTCAAAGTTTGCTATTTCTTCATGTTTACTCACCTTTTTCCATTATTGTTGAACATTCTGTCTCTATCTTTCCAGTCTGTGTGGGAAGACATTAATCAGGGCCTGCTGTGAGCTGTTCACTGTGCTGACCTTACTAGTTAAATGAGGTCAGGTAACACTTAGTCGTTTCAGCTGGCCTCTTAATCTCACAGCCACATTACATACTGTGTGCTTGGCACAAAAAGTGGGTATTGTTTTTAAAGATATTATAATTGACTTTGTCAATTTAATTAAGGAGTTATTCTATAAACGTCACAGTTATCAAAAAACTCAAGTGTCATGTTTCAGTGAGTAAAATATTTCCATAGATACAGCATACTTTAAACTGACCTATGTTTTTCATTCACATTTATCAGTTTATTATATTTATGAAAAGAAATTCAACGATTTTATGACACCTGTGAGACAAACTGAAGCTAAAGCATGAACGTAAAAAAGACAAAAGAAAAGGTGAAAATTGAAATGTTCCCACATTTAAAAAAATAAAAAAACTAGATGAAAAAAAACATTGCTCTGTATTTTCTCAAGCTGGCGTTCAGCCATGGGTTCCTTCTACTAAACTTAAGCACCACCCTCAAAGATCCAAGTGCGTACCAGCCTAATCAGGCTGAGCGGCTTCAGCTGGAGGGTGTGGCATTGCATTCTTGCTTGTTACAGCCTAATCTGTTGGTTGTGGGGCGTGGCTAATGTGGGACATGGCTAATAATCCAAACATTGCAGTTCCTCATTTGTAGCACATTTGGCTCTGAATCATTCATCTCAAACACAGCCAGTCAGCTTTCTATATAATATTGTCGGACACATCTAGCTGTTTGCAATCATGTCATCATGTTTAATGCCAAGCTGAGAGAATTGCTCCATCCAATCAGAACAGAAGCCCATGTCCACCCAGGTACCCTGCTTACAACTCTCAATCTCCGTTGATGTAGAGGGAAACCCCATCGTGGAGTTTGTTCTCTGGAACACCAAGTCTTCTCAAGGAGGCTAAATGCATTTCAAGAGATCTAAAAAACAGCTGGTGACATTGGAAATGCACACTGGTCAAAGTAATTGTAGCCTGGGCATTAAGTTGGACAAAACCAATGTTTTATTCAATAATCAGATTACATCATATGAGCTGCATTGCTAGCCTTCATTTACCTATTCATGTTAGCCACTTAACTAATTACTAGTACTTCACAGACATAGTAGCTAACAGTGTTTGTGCTGTTTTGGTGTTTTATATACATTTCAATCTTCCACAGAAGATGAACATTTCCATACCTAGATTTCTTAATAAATCTTCCCATGTAAACATGTGTACCAAATGCAGCTAAAAAAATGCTGCTAAAATATTGACATACGCAATCATTGTACAATAGCACATGTGAACAAAGTGTTATTTGTTTCTTTTTATATTATACCCAAAACTTCTTCTTCCCAACTTTACGATGTAAAATTCACAATTATGTTCTTGTCACAGACGTTGTGGGATAGTCAAATATAAAGACACATCATATACACATCTTCTGATAACCGTTCTGATTTCTGTTATATTGCTCACACAACCAGGACGAAAAAAAAAACTCACTGAGGAGAATACATTCATCAGCATGATTTAGTTGCCCAACCTATGACAAGGATCAGTGGATAATGTTGTGGAAAGTCTGCCCTGCAAAACAATCACCAATCGACAATATGCAAATGGGAACTTGCAAGAAAATCAATTACATTTTACATTATATTATTCAATGCTTTTGACATTCAGTAAATATGTTGTGCTATTGGGAAGTATAAAAATCTGATGCCGACAGAATCCTGCATGACTTATGCATGTTATCCAAGAGCAAAACTTAATCTGTACCTGATTATTTGTAATGTGATCATTGGTTTCAATCTGCAGAATGGACATCTATACATTTCTGCTGGCATAACAGGGTGTTATCTAGTGTTGTCCACTGAATAAGAATAAACTACTACATTGAGTACACTTTGCCTGGTCTCTATTCTTTCTACTGCAACACATGGTTCTATCATGACAGCCAGACAGGCAATAGAATGAATGCCTTTGGCTGCAATCTTAAATGGTACCCTAACCACTATATACTGGTCCAAATTAGTCCGCTGTATAGGAAATAGGGAGCCATTTGGGAATACACTCACTGCAGGGAGAAAGATTGCGTTGGTCGCAGGGTAGCAGTGGAACGAATAAGCCCTACGTTGGAGTGATGAGGAGGATGATAAACTTGCTTCATAAGTTGCAGCACATTGTGTGTATGAAATCATTATGAGGCATTAGCCCTCTGGAGGCTGCTCTGCTTTTATTGGCTCGCCTCATGCAGCAAAGACTCATCCATTAAACAAATCAGGGACTTATGTATTACATTAGCTACACCGCTGGAGCCCAGGCAGGCATACACACCACTGGCAGCAAGGGAGAATGGTACACTCACACACACAGAATGTAGGTCCAGACGACAACAATGGATTCTTGATACCAGGGAGCCACAGTCCAAAATACTTTTGAAAATGGCTAGTCCAACCCCAAGTGAAACATCCCAATACTGCATCAAATTTTAGTCTTCATCTAGTAGTGCATGTTATCCGAGTTAACTTGTATGTGTTCTGGATGAACCATCAGTTACTATAGCGATACAGACAGCGTATCATTGTTGGGAATTCAGACCTATGGTAGCCTACCCCTCATTTTGTCACAACTAGATGTTAACTCCACTGAGACTTTGATCCAGTGATGGGTTAGCATACATTTCTTGCACTCTATTGTTTCTTTTTATTTTTACCCCTTATCTTTCTCCCCCTCCCACTTGGTCACGTCCAATTCATGTCATCAGCGACTCCTCAGCAGGTGTGAGATGGTTGAAGGCGCTCACGTGCTTCCTTTGATCACATGTTGTAAAGCCGCTCGTTTGTTATCGCACTGCTCATTTAACTAGAATGCCTTTAGTCGGTTCATCTGAGGAAAGATTACACATTTGCCAACTATACATCTACTCACATGCACCCTATCTGCACACAAGTAATCACTGGAAAGATGTGGCAAGGTACGCTAGTCCGACTTATCTACTCCCTTACCCAAGACTTGTACCAATTGGCACATGCCCCATGCTGGAGTATGAACACCTGGCAATGTAAGGTTACTATCCTGCGAACCAGAGACTTAGTCTGTTACACCATGGCAGGAACTATGGCCACGTGTGGCAGAAAAAAGAGGCACTGAATAATCTGTGAACTGAACTATATGTGTTGATTATTTTTATTTGTATTCCCAGTATTAGGTACTGTTGTTTTGGTTTATGTACTGTAAGTTTGTAAATGTATACAATGATGGAACATTGGCACCACCCTCTGGAAACCAGTGGTGAGGATATTAGATCTCTATATTATATGATAGCATAGGGATTAGTTGATCTGATTACCAATTACTATCAGCTGAGTTAATCAGCTGAGTTAAGTTACAGTTATGCTCCCTGGATTCCTTCATTAAATCAACAAACCGTCATTCCTGCTTGGCCTCTCTCCTTCTCTACTCCCACACTTGTGACACTGAGCCCCGTGGATTCTGTATTTCTTGTTCTAACATATATCTAGCTTACGCTTATGCCTTTACAATGGAGATATGCACTTCTTGTTGTTCTGTTTTTTTTTAAGAATCTTTAAACAAGAGCAGTTTGGGAGCCATATTTATTTATTTATTTAATTAATTGATTGATGAGATTGTATGAATTTTGTCGTTTAGATTTGCCCTGCCAGCCTTTGACTTGGATAATTATTTGTTTAACATTCCTATTTACATTTACGTTTTAGTCACTTAGCAGATGCCAGAGCGACTTATAGTAGGTACAGGGACTCCTGGAGCAGATCTTCCAAACCACTGAGCCCTCTGTACCCCTATTCATACTGTAAGCCTATATCGTACTGTAACCTCATGTATTGTCAATGCTTTGTTGAGTAATGCTTAAACTTAAGGCTACGTCTTGAATAATATAATCAATAACTGTACTCTTTGACATAAATCCATTTGAATATGATTAATTTCTCACACCAATTCAAACTGGTCTAATAATTATAAATAATGCTTTTAAACAAATTATCTTCCTGGAGTCCGATAAATTAAGAGTCTTCATTCATTCTTTTGCATAGTACTATACATACAACATTAAAGTTATATCGCTTGAACGTACATTAAATATGCTGTTTGAATTATAGTTTTTTTGTGTATGTAAAAATAATACTGAAATTATTAGTGCTAAAATTACTTTATTTAAACAACTGCATTGGAGCAGAGACACTGGCATTGTATCACACCTGTACTAGCTGCTGTGGATTATCTTGATGACCAATATTTGAAATACAGAAAAGAGAGAAAGAACCTCATCGATTTATGATTCTCTCGTAATAATATGGAATAACTTATGTAATTGACAGTATTAAGAAGATACTGCCAGAGGAGCAATATTTAGCTATATATAATGAAATTGAAAGAAAAATATATCATAGAGTGAGCTAAATTGCATTCAGTTATTATTAAAATGATAAACGGCAGCCATTGGAGATGTCTTAGAGTGAGAATAAGCCGCAAGGCCTTATTAAAATTGAAATCTCATTTTAATATTTCTTAATCACTTAGGGTGTTGTCAGTGATATTAAATGCTCATCCCACTGAGTCGTATTTTAATAAGAATGTGTCTAAATGATAACAGGCTCCAAGTGTCAAATTAAGAGACACTGAGACAGTAAACTTGTGTGTACTGTCTTGAGTCATTGTTTGTTTCCTAAAGGTAATGTAACTATGTCCCCTATTAAGAAGGCTACTTTTAACTAGGCCCTGTAGCAATCTGGAAAAAGTAATGAACTACAAAGGGAATAGAGTGCCAATGAGGACACAAAGATTGAGTCATCCCCCCTGCAAGCTTTATGCTAAATGTGTCATGGCACTCTGACCTCTGAAAGGGTAGTTTAACTCCCCCCTGTGGTGAAAGGTCAGTACTACAGTTGCATTACGGAATTTCGTGTCAAGCAGTTCAATGCATTATTATTCATTGTGCACTCAGGCAGAAAACAGTCCCTTGTGACTTTCTGCAAGTGAAAATTGCAAACTTCCAATTTTCAAAGTCTTTGGGGAACAACTCAAGGACCATTGGAAGAGAAGATAAATGAAGGGCAAAAAGTAAAATGTGTCTATTTGTTCCTGTCTTTCCCTCTCTGTTGTGTCAGATAACTCTCTGGCCCTACATAGAGGCATATACTGAAAATGTAAATATGTACTTCAACTACACTAGCATATATGTGCTGCTCATATCCCATTATCTCATATGCTCCAGTCCTATCAGAAATGTATGTATATACATTTATCTCAACTGTAGGTACATGTTGCGCATTCTATCCCTAGACCATTATGCCAACCGGATATGTGTAATGCATTTTCTTTTATTCTGGGTCTGATCATTTAAGGGAATACACTTCAATTATCAGTTGGGGGGATACACTGGGCATTATAGCCTGTCCTCCAAGTGTCTCATTTTTTCTCATTCTCAATAATTATTTGTTAATTATATTTTTCCTGAATCTATGAATATTGTTCTTTTACGTGCCTGCAGTGCAGCTGTAGTTGTTCCAATACTGAACATTACAAGAGCCATTTGACAATAGGCATTTTCTGTTATTTTACCACTAATAGACATGGAAGAACCCTTTCATATCTGCAACAACATTTTCGAGAACAATAAGGATTAACTGTCAGCTAGAACCAGGGGCCATGTAAATGTGTCAGTCAGATGCCCTAACCACTAGGCCACCTGCTGCCCCTAAGAGAATGCTGCCATATATAGTTAACATAAAGAATATGAAAACCAAAACAAAAAAAACTCATTACAACTACAATAAGATATATATTGTCGTTGTTTTTCAACAACAAAACACAGTTTAGCGACTCTCATGACAGTTTAAATTACAGACAAACAGAAATGTAAAATTTAAATAGTAAAATATAGGCAACAATAAGCAAAATAGCAAAAAAATTGTATCAAGATAAATAAACACTATGAGGTGGCCTTATATACATGAGGTTATTGCACTTCCAGTTTTGGGGGTTTATTGCACCTAAGTCCTTATGCACACTTGGGAGGAGATGGAGAGGAGGGCTTTTGGGAGGAAAATGTTTTTCAATCTGTTGGTTCTGGATTTGATTGTCCTATATATTTTTCCATAAGGCAGGGGGTATAATATTGTGTTAGTTATACATACCATATGTACCATTCGTATTATCTTGTAAAAACATTGTTTTATAGTTTGATTATAAGGCATTTTAATGGATCGCTGAACGTGAAAGGTCAAATGCCTTTATCTCATTATACAACTAATTTTAGCCTATTAAATTCAACCTACTGTACATTTTCGTTAAACTACAGTTAATAAAAATCAATGTATAGATTATGAAGACATGCAGAATGTTTGAAAAGTTTTTACTGTACAGCAGCAATAGGCATGAGTTTGTGTGTGTGTGTGTGAGAGGTGTGTGTGTGCGTGTGTGTCTGCACGCCCTATGTGTGTCCAACATATGACAATATTAATTTCAGAGCAGATGTTTTGGCATATTGCAGCTCAGGGGGTGTTCTGCCGTCATCTGAGGTATGACTAAAGGAGAGAGAGGGGCGCTATTGACAGGTAGGTCGTTCTGATATTCTCTGGGCATAGTTAACATTTACATATCTGCTCAGTCCAAAAAAGAAGAAGTTTTTCAAAAGTAAAAGTTTCATCCAATTGCATTAAATTCTATAGAACAAGACATTCGGTAAGTTAAAAATGCATATGCCACTAAAAATGCTATATCACTATTTTAATGATGCAGTAACATTGAAGACATTTGACTGGTAAAAACAGGCTAGATGCCAGACCCAAAAAAGGTTTATTTTTGTCAAGCGTTTTTTCCTGGACTTTGAGACAGGTGCAAGTAAGCTAACAGAACATATTTAAGAATTATGGTAATTCATACATCATTTCAACTGTGAGCAAGTTATGAATCCTACTGTTATGAATCCTCCTGTCATTTCACGTCATCCCTACAGCCGTAAGAGTGGGAAGTCTATTTCCGGTACACTGGACATCAGACCTTCTTTGTTTTTATTGCAATTGTTTTTTGATATTTGATTATCTTTTTGTACATCTTGCAATACCAAAAGAAACATTGCGCATCTTTTGACAAGCATTTTTTCTCGACTTTTGAGACAGGTGCAACGAACCCGACATAACATATTCAATGATGTTGGCAATTTACAACACCAATGGGAGCCTACCTGGTGTTCTAAGAGGAGGGTTTCAATCAATCACCGTTACCTTTTACCAATCAGTTTGACTGTGGGAGGAGACAAGTTTTATGGGGGTGTGTCTGTAGACCGCGAGCTTTCGCTTGGTGCAACGATATCCAACTCAGAGAGACTAATGGCAAGAACATTGCTTTTAATATTTTGACAAGCTAAAGTCTGACTGACGTAAGGCTGTGAGATCTTAGTGATAGCCTGCCACAGCGCTGCATTGAAACCCACTGTGTGTCTATCTGTTTAAACTTTTCTCTACATTTATTGACAAGGCATAAATCAGACGAGGATAAGACGGAGTTGGACTAATTAGTTTGTCAACCTGAGTCCTTTAACCGAACTAAAAAGTGAGAAGATTATACTTTCATCTTTTTCAACACAAAAGGGATTTCTCTTCTGGACATGTGAATCAAAGGAGTTACTGCGAACCCCTGAAAATGAAGCTACTGGCATCGGTTTTGTGTTGCTTCGTGTTTCTTCTCACTTCTGCGCTGTTTCGGACAAGCTCTTCGCAAGCAGGTGAGTCAAAAGACAGTTCTGTCTGTCTGGCTGGTGCGCAGCGTAATGTGTTTGGCTACACTTGTCACAACTGTCTGGACAGAGTGCACGGAACAAGTGTGGTGTTGTATATCTCTGCTCGCAGAAATTGATCCTTTTTGTTTTCTCTTTCCTGGGTATCCTTCGATTTATCTATAGTCTATCTTTTATATTTTATCCATAATAGAATTGTATTTCCTTCATCAAAGACCAAGAGCCTAAAGTACCACATATGCGACATTAAGTCAAAGAAGAGATATATCAGAATCAATATCAGCAATATCAGATTCTAGGTTATTACAGGGTATCTGATATGGAAACGAAATAGTAGTGTACATTATAGGATGTTAGCCCCCAGTAACTATCTGCCATTTAAATTTGAAGTATTATCGTTTTGTGTAGAATTCCTAAAATCTGAAGTATTTCTCTCTAACGAAATTGGAGGTATTTCAACCGAGATGTTTCTGCTCTCAGCCTTTACACAGGCGGACAGAGAGCCGCACTGTTGAGTTTTAGAGAATAGGGAGCATTGAATGGTCGTCACACGTGTCCCTGAGGTTTGGAACCACATTGGACATCACATCATATAAACTGATAACAAGTTCTTCTTACTATCATGGATCCTGCTAATGCTTTTATTATTTTCATTTTGCGTCGTCCCTAACGCTATACGAGTGGGTGGTTGTTTGCGTGGGTATTCTATTTGCTGCACAGTGGACATCCGACCGTCTTTGTGTGTGTTTTGTTGTTGTTGAGAACATTGGATTCCAGTAGCTAAATTAAAACATGTTTTGATCGATATGGTTGAACTTTGCCACTTTCAATAGTATTTTCTCCTAATTTTAATATCAAATCTATTATATTTCTACATATTGGTAAAAACTGTTTCTGTACTACATTCATTTTATTAAACCGAAGTATTCGTAATTATATCAGCAATAATAATGAGTAGTCGTATTTTACGTTGTAGTAGTTGAAGGAGAAGAGTAGGCTATGTCAGGTCTAGAGGTTAGTAGAAGTATGTGGGATAAGCTCCTAATAAAGCGAGTAGTAAGAAACTGCTAGTTGGGCAACTAACGAGGTTAAGCTATTTGCTATGATCTGATTTATAACACATCGCTCACACTGGCGCGCTGTGCACCTGCTTGGAGACGCTCTCCACATGGTGGTACTGTAGTAACCTATGAACCAGAGAGGAACGCTCTTATGAAATCTTTCCTTTCCGTACCAGAAATAAACACAATTTCGCGGCAATATGGTATTGTGTTTCAATATGTTTTTTTAATTTATATTTTAGTCTGTAATCCTTACAACCCTACTCAGCATTTTTTTCAATTTTATGTAGGACCTACCGTAAACAATTAAATAAAATCAAACCTTAGGACACAACACATTTGACAGGTGTCTATCTATCAGTTAACAAGCGCACTTTAAGATTCTCCATAGTTTCGTACTGTAATCTAATTGAACAAGAGATTAGATGCCATCTCGCTTGTAAATATGTGAAAATATACCAAGTAGACTGCTATGCAAATTAATGTCTCGATTAGTCATGCAGATGTTTTTTAAGACCCTTGTGCGCGAAATAAGCAATTTGCCATAACGCCACCAGGTTTCGCGCGCCACACACTCCGTTCATAATGCGGAATGGGGGCATGTCCAAAACGTGGAATAAAGCGCACACGCTCAGTGTGGGCCAATAGACTTTGATTGAAAAAAAATAAGGGTTTGAAACAATAAGTCACTGCTTTGTTTATTATAGTTATAGTTTTTCATGTTAGTAATCAATATATTTTAAACAATAATACATATTGCAATCATTATGAGGGTATTGTGCTGTTTGTATCGCTATTGTAGCATTGCAGTCAATAAAATATTATTATGAAGGATTTTTTTCTGTAGCCTAAATTTTATTGGATGTTGTTGGGTAATTACTTATGCTGTATATCTGCTGAATGTAATTCTTTTTTACCTGCTGCTGTTTTATGTGAGCATTGTTACTCGTAAAACAGAAATCGAATGCAGTTCTTTCTGAGTCAAATACATCAACATAAACGTTTTCTTCTTAGCCTGTAGAAGACCGATCCTATCATATATCCTGTCGATTTGCAGCGGCAGGGAATATAAAGCAAGGAATATAGTGTGATTTAAAAAAAAGTTTACATGAAACGATTGAATAGTGGTGGAAGATCAGATAATATCCGAGTGTTTAATCGGCTTACTTTGATTCATTCCGTCACAAAGCAGACAGGAACACAGCTGGAGACAATGGATTAACAAAAACAAACTAAAAGCAATATATTTACAATATAGCCTATTCCACTATGTGTACGTGTACATTCTGACTTGTAAATTAACCAATCAGGACACAAAAATATTCTTCTGCTCCAACGTTCGCAAACAAATTCAGAACATCATAGACACTCTCATGAGACATTTTTGTTGATCAGACCTTCGTTTCATAGAGCTGTATACAGAGCTGTATACAGATATGTCTGTAGTAACATCGCTCCAGAACCAGCGTTTAGCATTTCACTAAAACACAGGTGTGTTGAGCTTTAATGTTCTTTAAGAAAAATGTAGTCTCTGAAGAACCAAAGTTACTCAATGGTAAATTATTGCCCCTTCAATTAATTAAAAGGTTTTTGCTGAAAATGTTAATGTGGCGGTAGTTAAATGGAGGGATGGATTCCTATGTGCAAGGATTCATATGGAGTTTAACACTATTTTGAAGCATCATTGAAACTTAAAGAGGTTAAGCATTTCTCAACACTGTAAACAATATTGTACCCTTCTACTTAAAATAATTTAGGCGTGTATTGAGGCAGAAGCAGGCGCAGAGTTTGAGTAACTTTAATTATACGAAAACAAAAAGCACGGCATGCAGAAACACAAGCTTCACAGGAATATTCACAGATGCATTCACAATACTGGATGCCCTCTTAGGTCAGGATGCCCTTAAGTAGGGGAATGAATAATGCAATAGAGATGGTCTCATCACTGATCACAACCACCTGCTGTAATAATTGAAAGTGATGTATACACACAAGTCCATAGGGTGGTGCGAAAGCCCCATGGGCTGCGTGACAGTACCCTCCCCCCAAAGGTGGACCAGGGACAACAACAAAAAATCTACCTGCCAGGAGCCTGCCAGCAACGAGTCCGGCCTGGTTGTCATTAGAGGCTATCCCGGTGGACCGGGTTCCCGGCTGCCAGACAGCTTGAGAGTTGCCCCATCTCGCACCTGTGCTGTCAATAGCCGCCTGTCCTCCCATAGGAGGTGCAGCCCCCCGGTTCTGAACCTGTTCGGGTCCAGGTGATACTCTCCC
>JACXGM010002470.1:35391-47068 GCA_016801145.1 Umbra pygmaea
ACACACACACACACACACACACACACACACACACACACACACACACACACACACACACACAGGTAGGTGCTGTGTTATAGAAGGTGTAGTCCGATTGGTTGATTTTACTTGATCCTACTTGCATATATTTGGCATGCCACTTTTAAAAGTTTTTGTCCCTTTTTATGAGCAATCTTTTGGTGAACATCCCAGAACACCTCAACTATACAAGGCAATCTCGACCCTTAACTTTTAACAACGCTCTATTACATCGCCTCAATGGTTTCACTCTCCAGTCTCTGAAAATCCGTCTTTTATTTAATTCTTGTTTTACTTCAATATTTACATAAGTACATCCAGCCATTGTGCAGGCTGGTTCTGTGTAGCAATTACAAACTGAGCGCCAAATATATCAGCAGAGGATAGCCTTTCTGTGGAGCTTATTGTGTGTTGGTGTGTGTAGGTCCTTGCATGAATTTGTGCATGTGTGTGTGTGCGTGCATGCGGGTGTGTGCACGTGGACGCGTGCATTTTCATGAACTTCTTTTCTTTACAGGAAACAATTATTTCCCCTTAAATGTAAATTACATCAGCCGCTGTTTGCCAAGATGGATTGAGAATTGGGTCTCAGCGGTTGAATCAATTCTCCTTGTTTTAATTAGGATGTCTAATGTATTACAGGGGAAGCTCTCCCACTGAGTCAATGTCCCAAATGGCACCCTCCCTAAATAGTGCGCTACTTTTGTCAAGAGTCCTATGGAGTCTTCACAGGAAATAGGCCTCCATTTGGGACCGATTGCCGATACAACCTATATCCTACAGGCTTTCCTGCTTGTACAGTTTATGATACAGCACAATGGCTTATATAAGGATGCAAACCTCAAAACTACATTTGGATCGATCTAAAACTCACAGGTTTTACCTGCAATTATTCCATTCTGAATGCTGGCTTATTCTAACAGGTGATTCCGTAAAGGCATGGGGAATTTTTGAATTTCACCCGTAATGGATAAAGTGAGAGGCAGTTGAATAAACCAGATGTCATGTACAGTACAGCACTGTCAATTAGCCATGAGAGCCGCCATGAGAGCCTTCCGCTAGCAAGCAGGCCTGCATTGCACCACACTGGTCAGCTCTGGTAAACCTCACTGTCTCCTCTCTGACTCTCTTCCATGTTTAGAACATGCAGTGGTATGACCCATCCTTCAGCAGAGCTTTATTCAAACGAGCACAGACAATACAGTTGTCTATGTCCCTCCAAGAGTATCTGTCTAGTTCAAGTGTGTGTGTATCTGTCAGAGACTGTCTGTCAGGCTGTAGTTAGAAGGGTTGGTACTGTGCGCCAGGCCTTTTGACAAGTGTGTATTCTGAGGTTTGAACTGACGTGTGGTTGGATGGATGTAGAAGAGAGCGAAGGACGAGGATGGCGAGCGGGGGAGGGGGGCGTGGTGGATGAGGGACGGTAGAGGGATGAAGTGGTGATTGACAGCGTCAACTCTTGTAATCCAGTCTTTCCCCCTCGTTCCGTTCCTCTGACTGCTGCACTCGTCTGTACAGTAATTCCCTGCGCTTTCATCCCTCGTTTTCTTTGTGAGCTCCACAAAAGACGAGGGAATTACAATGACAATGGAAATATGGCTAATCTGCTCTAAGACGCACTCATTACCACAATGTTTAGAATGAAATGTTCAGATAATTGTTGCCTTTATAATTTCTGGCCTCTCTGAGCTTTGTTATTCGCTCTGAAGTGTCTGACAAGTCTGGATGATTTGTTTTATTCTCCATGTATTCTTTTCTGTCTCCCGCTCTCCCTCATTCTTCCTTTCCGTGGTTCCTGAATAATAGTGGGGAACAAATAAAAGAATAATAATAGGTTGGCCATGAAAGCAGCTTGTTCTCTGCTCCACCTTCTGAGGACTGTTTCATGTGTTTCACGATGCAGAGGCGCTAAAGGGGTAATTTCTTCTTTCTTTCTAATTTTGTTTTTTTTCTTCTCCTTTTTCCTTTCTTTTTCTACTTTAGTAATCCCCTTTTGAAATTTTTATAATCTGCATTTACATTCTAATTACAGCAAGGCTTTGAGTGATACTGACTGCTTCAGGACAGCTGGAACGCTCTTTTAAAGCTTAATCTTGATTTTTATGTGCATGAATAACTAGAACAACAAGCTATGCCGTGTGTAGTGCTGCGTGCTAGTTAAGATAAAACTGCTTTTAATGTGTCGGCAGGCGCAGCCTAATGGAGTGAGAGCGTAACATAGGAACTGGGTTTCTGTTAGCCTTTTCTCTCCTCTCTCAGACTCTTTTTCCATCATGTCTGTCTCTCTCTCACTATTTCTACATCTCTTCTTGCTCCCACTCTCTCTCCATAGGAATAGTGTTTCTATGTCTGAAGGTAGATTATTCATTGTGCTTCAGGGGTTCTGGGGTGAGGTGTCTCTTTAAATGAACTACTTGTGTTTGTGACCTGTAATAAATAAATGAGTTTGCAGTCAGTCATGGCAGGTGGAAGGAGGCATCAGGGACTGTGGGAATTTAGAGAGAGAGAGATGGGAAGTGATTTGCGAGATTCTAAAAACCAGGGGTCATGGTAATAGCAGGACAGAAAGAGGGGAAGATAAATGGAGACAGACACAAGAGAAGGAGAAGATGGGAGAATGGTACAACGAAGGCGAAGAGAGAGCGAGAGTGTTTTTGTGTGTGAATGTGAGAAAGCAACCCATAAAGAGAGAGACATGGGGTGAAGGAGAAATGGAGGGAGTCCAGAGGCTGGCGGTGACAGAAATAGCACGTGTGGTCAACAGCTCCATTGTTCAGCATCTCCCATGGCCCTGAGTGTAGAGGGACGCCAAGATGTGGCGCTGTGTGCCACGACTGCTAGCCTCTGCTGTGCGCACGCACGCACGCACGCACGCACACACACACACGCATACGCACACATGCAATGCTTTCCATAGGCACTCCTCGCCCCACTAGCCACAGAGGCTGACATACTGTGTGTGTAATCACCAAGCAGTCACCTTGCAGCAGGAATAGCACAGCCCTCTTTCCCTGTCTGGCTGTAGAGGTGCATAAAGCACAGAATGAGATGGGAGAGGCAATTGACCTTGGCTGGGTGGCTGGATTCGCTGATGGCGTGCGCCGGCGTGTGTGTGTGTGGATGTGCCTGTGTGTGGATGATGCACGCTGCAGAGTATTTTTGCTTTTTCCAAAAACAAGAAAGCATTGTTATTTGCAGACAGGTTTCCTATTGTGTAGGCAGAACCGTCGGCCAAACTGGTGGATAATATGGCAGCCAGTAATTATACCAGTAGGACTATTTTCAGGACAAGTACGATTGCTTTACCCCGGGACCCCCCTTAGATGAGCTCAATGCATTGGCTTGATTGATAGGAGCTATTTCCAAGTCATGGGTTTTATAAGGGTACATACTGGGTTCGTCTTGGAACTGCTGTATGTAATGGTATTGTTGGAGTGAAAAGGTGTGGGTGTCAGAGGATGACATACCCCCCCCCCCGGCTGTGCCTGGTCGTTTACTGAGACACCGGTGCTTCATCTCTCACACACTGTTACTGACATGCCCCTCCCCGCCCACCTACTCACACACAAACACACACACAGCCATGCTAACCGACATGGGTTTCACACTGAGGTTCAAGCTGTTTAAGTGCCCCCCTCGTTTGTTCTATCACTTTTCCTGCTAGGAGACATTATTTCCCCCTGGCAAGGTGAACACCATGCTGATCGTTTGTAACCGTGAGGGGGGAAAATGACAGAAGAGGAGGAGTAACCAGAGTGACTGAGGGGGGGTTGGTAGAGAGAAGGGGGCGTGGAGCAGAGCAATCGAATTGAGACGCATGCAGTTGTTAGACTATATTGTGCACTTCGTACAACCAGCGGCAATAGGTGAAAAGCATTCCAGTGCACTAGGGATTACAGTGGGGACAGACGGACAGAAGTGAAAGGGTCATTGGTGTCCCTGGTTGGTCCCAGGAGTTTTGGTTTAAAGTGGCCACTATCACAGGTTCTGGACGGCACATTAATCAAGCCTGGTCTATGGAGGAGAGTCAAGAAGAGCCAGGACAGTGACAGAGATTCTCTGTCCTGACATAGGACAGGACAGACGTCTGTCTTCTCTTCTCCTCTGTTGTCTATTGTTCGCTTCCCTCTTTTCTTCTGTCCTTATCAACTCCCGTCCGTATCCTTCCCCTCTGTCCCTGGTTCTCCCGGCTGACACGAGGTGATTGATGGATTCAGGTCCGACATGCCTGGGTTCATTTGGGGACAGAGGAAGGACGCTGTTAAATGAACAGGCTAAGGCCAGCCCAGGCAAGTTGTGGATTTAACACGGCGAGGGAGCCAGATGTGAATCTGCTTTGTGTTACCCGACCAGGTGGGAACAGCCACAACGTGGCATCTGGAAATGTGGACCTCTGGGCAACTCAGATATATCCAGAGCAGCGAGGGAGACGGGACAAAAAAGGCAACAATGGGGCCAGCGTAGGCAGGATGGGTCAACATTGAGACAGGTATAAACAGTGACGCAGGTATATTCAGTGTGAGAGGGGGAGACAGTGACACAGGTATAGACAGTAGGTCAGGTATAGACAGTAAGACAGCTAAGGACCGTTAGAAAGGTGTTACAGGTAGATTTTGTTAAATAATAATGACATTTTAGATAGTGAAATCACTAAAAAAACACATTAAACTGTGTATAGATAGTGAGTGGAAACAGTAAACCGGGTATAGATAGTTAGTGGAAACAGTAAACCGGAATTAGATAGTGAGTGGAAACAGTAAAACGGATATAGAGTAGGGAGTGGAAACAGTAAAACGGGTATAGAGTAGGGAGTGGAAACAGTAAAACGGGTATAGATAGTGGAAACAGTAAAACGGGTATAGAGTAGGGAGTGGAAACAGTAAACCAGGTATAGAGTAGGGAGTGGAAACAGTAAAACGGGTATAGATAGTGAGTGGAAACAGTAAAACGGATATAGATAGTGGAAACAGTAAAACGGGTATAGAGTAGGGAGTGGAAACAGTAAACCAGGTATAGAGTAGGGAGTGGAAACAGTAAAACGGGTATAGACAGTGAGTGGAAACAGTAAACCGCGTATAGATAGGGAGTGGAAACAGTAAATTGGATATAGATAGTGGAAACAGTAAAACGGGTATAGATAGTGAGTGGAAACAGTAAAACGGATATAGAGTAGGGAGTGGAAACAGTAAACCAGGTATAGAGTAGGGAGTGGAAACAGTAAACCGGGTATAGATAGTGAGTGGAAACAGTAAAACGGATATAGATAGTGGAAACAGTAAAACGGGTATAGATAGTGAGTGGAAACAGTAAACCAGGTATAGAGTAGGGAGTGGAAACAGTAAAACGGGTATAGACAGTGAGTGGAAACAGTAAACCGCGTATAGATAGGGAGTGGAAACAGTAAAACGGGTATAGATAGTGGAACCAGTAAACCGGGTATAGCTAGGGAGTGGAAACAGTAAACCGGGTATAGATAGGGAGTGGAAACAGTAAACCGGGTATAGATAGGGAGTGGAAACAGTAAACCAGGTATACATAGTGAGTGGAAACAGTAAAACGGGTATAGATAGTGAGTGGAAACAGTAAAACGGGTATAGATAGGGAGTGGAAACAGTCAAACGGGTAGACAGGTGTTTGTTTTGCAAGCTAGTTTGTGCTAGGAGTTAAAACTATGTGTTCTCTCTAAGGGCTAACACTGAGCACTCTGGGTAAGATAAAACCATGTTGACTAGGAGCCAGGGCCAGGAAACAAGGGTTGGATCAGGAACTGGGCCTGTTCGGGAACAAGGAGTATGGTGTCCCTTTCATTCTTCCCAAACTGCACCCTATTGCATTTGTAGGTCACTAAAATTGATGAGAGCCAGTCTGGCTAGAGAGTACATATTGTCCTGCGAGGGCTGTCACCAGCACGTGATTGGATGAGGCAGCTGGGCCGTGTAAAATCGAGTACTTTATCCAACGGACAGTCTTTGCATACACGAGACATCGAATGAGTCCACCTGTATCGCAAAAGTCACCTTTGAAACACACTCCTCTTTTGGGGCCATTGCTAAAAGTAGTGTACTAGATAGGAAATAGGGTGATATTTTGTACCGATACCGTCTTCTGTATAACTGAGACGTCATATTATGCTTTTCTAGTGCCCCTGTACCATTATCTCCTGATCCAGTGAGTCAGGCTTATCTGCTTGGTAATTGGTTGGTCTATGAGAGAATGCAGCCTTGTCTGCACGGGCGCTTTCAACCTCTCACCGCTGTGTTATCTCAGCCTGTGTCGCTGTGCAGAGATGAGCACATTGTGAGTGTCACAGAGCTGTCTCAATGTCTCGGGCTCACAGCCGGTGCCGGCCGCATGGCTGTCTCAGTTTGGGCTTTGCCTCATTCAGCAGTGAAGTCAATAGGATAAATAATACATAGAACGTGAATCAGAATGTCTTTCCAAGGATACGTCAAACTGTCAGTACTGTTTACCGGGAAAACAATCTGGTCTCTGTTAGGCAATAGGCTCCTGTAGCTTGAGTCATATGGGTCGGATCCTCGGTTTTAGTGGAGAATATAGAATACAGAATACTTTCTGAAGGTCCATTTACCGTCCAATTTATAGGTATCTGCAGGTATCCATGATCAACATAAATCTAGTGGGTACATACATACTAACATTGGTTTTTAAGACATTTTCTTTTTTCATAGAGATTGACTTTACTGAGAAGAGAAATGACAGGACCAGATTGTACAACATGTTTCTGGGATGGCATAGCCTGGAATACAGACACACGCCACTGTTCACCCCTACATCACCTCATGTCCCCACAGCAATGCAGGCTAATTATACATCAATTAGGTTTTAGTCAGGTCTTTTTTTAACAACAAGGGTCTATAAGAAGTGTGTTTGTGACTGTGTCTCCAAGTTTATGTGTTTTTGTGGGAAAGATAGTTAAATCTGAGAAATTGGTCCCCACAATGTTCTTTTGCATGTCCTCACAAAAAAAAGGGATTTCTATGTTTTAACGTAAAAATGAAAAGAGAGTATTTTTTGGTATTTAGTTTTAGGTTGAGACCAGGACTGCCCAATCTTGATTCTGGAGGATGTCTCTTCAACACTATTTAGCACACCTGATTCTAACAGTTTGCTGGAAGAAAAAATGCATCAGGCTAGTCAAAACTGGTTGGAAGGAAAATCTACAGGACAGTACATCTCCAGAACAGGGTTGGGCTGGATTAGACACATATTAGGCTTCGGCATTTTCGCTGTGTTAAGTTTAGGCATAAAGATTAGGTTATTAAGGTAAAGTTTAGGGCTAAGCGATAGAGAACTTGGATTTCTGGGTTTCCAGAATACCAAATGTGTGTGTCTGCGTGTGTGTTTGTGTGCTAGGCTAGCTGTTAGCTATCTCCAGGTCCACTACCAGCTGCCAGCTTCCATCTGCCTAATGGGGTCTCAGACATTATGGCCTCGGGGATGCCCTCACCAGGCTGTACCTACCTGCTGCTCATCTCTCTGTCTTCACTTCTTTCTCTCTGCAGTGCAACATTGGCCAGGTGGTGTATGCAAACGATAGAGTAAAACAAGAAGTGGATATAGTGGTGACAATTTGCCTGATACAATGAGGAAAAGGCATATTTTAGATGCTGTGTTTAGAGTAAAAGTTAAAATTGTGTTCAAGGTAGGGTTAAGGGTTAGGGAACAGCTTTTTCAGCCGGAATAGTGTTTTGGGTCCTCTCACTAATTATAAAATAGGGCCAATTGGCCGAGGCTGGTCATGGATGTGTATCCACTACTGATCGGAGAATGGTTTGTGCATTTCAAGTGAATTGTGAACAACAACAAGAGAGAGAAAGCTGGAGAAAGAATTTGTGCTATTATACAAGGCCTTATATAGAGAGGAAACAATTGTATGACTCAAACATTTACCGAAAATATTACGGAAACAATAAGTAGAACAACAGTTTTAGGCACTTGTAATCTGAATCACTGTTTGCATAGATTACTTTTCGCACTGTTCACCCAACACGAAGGCCTTTAGTCAGATCATGTACGGGACGATTACGTTCACCGACTATACATTCGTGATTGAATTCGCAGGTGCCCGATCTGATCACAAGGAGTCGTTGGAGAGCGACGTGGCAGGATAGATAATCTGAGTTATCTAACCCAAGTCCCGGGCAGCGCTATGCCAATTTGCGCTGCCTCGTGCAGGAGGTCCGTGGAAAGTCAGATAACACATGGTCAGGCTCGAACCCATGACCATCATGAAGTAGTCTGTCTTGCAATGCAGCGAATTAGCCCAATAAACCAAGCGGACCCTTTCACAATTTAATTTTAATCAGTAAAGTAAACTTCTCCAACATTTTTCTGGCCCATTTTTTTGGAAAGGTAGATTAAAGGTTAGCTTCGTCCCCAGGCACATTGCCGGTCAGATTCTCAGATCACCATCCCGCCTTTCTCCACATTCCCGTCCAAACACCAAGACTGAAACTTAAATATGGAGCAAATGTTTCTTGGTAGGTTTTCTTTAATCTCGGCTTGAGAGATTCCCCTAGTTCAGCATATTTCCTGCTTTGTAATAGTGATTGCCCTGGTGGTTCTCTGTAGCCATCTGTCATAAGGTGTCATGTGCGTGCACGTGTGCGTGCCATCTGTCATCAATGTGCGTGTGTGCATGTGTACGTGTTGATGTTCGTGTGTGTGTGTGTCCGTGCGTATGTGTCTGCACACAACACAGCTTGGCCCCAAATTGTGTGTGATGGAACCTATCGCGTTACGAGCCAATCAGAATGCTGCCACATCCGCACTAGTGTCCAGTAATGTGTCCAGTAATGTTTTCTTCCCTCTCTATCTTGCTCGAAGGCTTTTTCAGACACAGCCGAGATTCACAGATTTCCCCACAGAATACGTTCTAGTCCCACAGAATACGATCTAGTTAGATTTTCTATGTTAGCTGTTGTTTCTTTCTGTTGCTTGGTGACATCACGCAGAATATATTTCCACTGTGTTGGTCATTGATGACTGCTTCAGGAATTGAACAGAATTATATTTTGTCAGCCTCACTTGAACCTGCCTTGAGTGGCCTTCACAGGAATGATCAGAGATAACCAAGTGTCTGATGACAAGTGCTGGAGATGACAAGTGCCTGAGTTAGGTCCTGTGTCGCCTCCTGTGATAGTAAAGGTCATATTCGGATATTGTAGAGCATGAACCTGCAGGAGAGAGTTACTGCTTTGATGTTTACAGAGAACGACAGGGTGTTCTGGGGTCGCACCAATGTTCTTTGCACTATGGGAGGGGGGGAAACGGTGGACTTTTAAACTGTGAAGCGAGAAGTCTTGGAGAAGGCAGGCCTCTCCTGGGAGAAAGAGCAACTCTGTTTTGTAAAGGTTGAGTGTGAGGCGATGGACCAAGCTGCCTGTCAGTCATGCAGAGATGTATGTCGCCACCTGGGTGTCAGAAAGCAGGAAAAGTGGTTGAGCAGTGATTAATGTGTAGATGTGAAGGTATGATGGAGCCAAGTGACGTGGTTATAGAGAGAAGACAACTGAGCCCTGGGGGACACCAATAGTGTGAACATATGGAGCAGACACAGATCCTCTCCACACCACCTGGATGAAGTGACCTGCCATGTGGAATACAACCCAGCAGTGTGCAGAGCCTGACAGACCCACCTCTGAGTGGGTGGCAGGGAGCCAAACAAGCTCATCAAAACAATACGGAGCATACAGCCAGTGTAGCCATAGGTTGAATGTGAAGGTAAATATGGTTCAGAAGGCTGTGATGATGAAGTCGTAGTTACAATCGAAGACGCCCTACATGCCCCCTTTCCCCGATTCCGTCACTGTAGTCCAGGGAGGAATTCCAAATGCAAACCTAGTCTCTACATAAAGCCCGGCTTCTGACCACAGGGAATAGGGTGCCATTTGAGGCTCCTCTCAGGTCCCCTAAATGTGCCAGTATAGGCAGTGCCAGAGCGGCTGGCTAACGGAGAGAGAAGACTGTGGACAGGAAGCATGATGTTGATAGTTTGGCCATCTGCTCATGCATTCCACTAATTGACTTAATAAGGACACCAGTCCTGACAGAGCTTGTTAGGACCCAGCCACAGCTTGCCATCAGCAGAGCGTAGGGAGGGGTCAGGTGGACAGGAAAACATGTAACACCATTCCCCCACCTTAGGCAGGATATGACCTCAACGAGCCTCACTTTCAGATTCTGCTACATCGATGCTGGTGAATTCAGAGGTTGTGTATTAAATGCCATGCTATTCCCTTTACAGTGGACTACTTTTAACTAGGGTTTATGTATTTTTTATTTATTAGGGACCTTAAGGGTCTGGGATGAAATAGTGGAGGGAGTAGGCCTCCATTTGGTACACAACCTAATTCTGCCCCGCATTCTCAGCTTGCGTAGTACCAATCACTCATGAAACACTTATAAATGGTGTTGATCCATTGCCTCATTCTAATGCATAATGAGTGTAGTGTTAGTTGCTGCTTCTGTTGTGACTAATGTGGAGGTTTGCCGTAATTCTCTATGCCTTTATATTTGTTGTGTATTTCAAAGGCTTTATCTCAGGCTGGGAAAGCGGATCGAGGAAGGAGAGGATAAGAGGGAAATGTGGAGAGTTAAGGGGATGTGAGAGGAGACGACAAGGAGCTAAAGCCAAGCACAATGGAGTAGAGTAGGAGAGAAGAGAGTAGCAGGGTTTTTGTGTGCCTTTATGTGGAACAGGGTCCCTCAAGACGTAACGTCACAGAACACTGGCTCTACAGTCACAGCCTGAACCCTGCCATCAAGCCAAGCACCTCCTCCCCAGAATGCATAGAGGCAGCATCCCAAATGAAACCCTGTTCCCTTTACAGTGGGGTGATTTAGGATTCAACTGGGATCTGTACAATTCTAAACAAAGGTAAGTAGTAAAGGTCAATTGAGACGCTTTCGTTTCGATTCGTGGAGCTGTTGAGCTCTGTGAAAGCTTGTCTCCAAACCTATACAATTAAATATGCATAGTTGAGCGTATGTAAAGTGGCAGGGGTTTGGATTCCGGGACGCGTGGACGGTCTTCACTCCATGACGGGCAGGCTGTCTACCTGAAGAATGACGGGGAGAAGAGCGAGGAGGAACGTTAGCCAGCGAGGCTCTAATGGTTGACGGGCTAATGATCGGAGGGATGAATAAGCAAGAGATCTGTTATTGTTTAGGTCGGCTGGGTTGTCGGTGAAGTGGGAGTGTAGCTAGTTACACAGCCTGAAACCATAACCATATAGGCGATAGACAGCCACAAATTGGCAGTTGTTTTATCATCTCTATACTCTATCTCTTTCTTTTTTTTCCCATTCAGTACACTGTACAGTGCACTCTCTTCAGCCCGATCCACCCCCCACCTTCACCAAATCCGTATCTCCCCTCTAACCCTTTACCCCTCTTGCGCTGGAGAAATGTCACTGGGGTTCTGTATCGTCCATCAAACTGGCATCTCTGACAGAGTGTGTGGCTAAAAGGCCATGCTCCGATTGGCATGGGATCTTCAGACTGGGTTGTGTCAGGCATGGCGGGCAGGCCGTCTACACACACACACGCACGCACGCACACACACACACACACACACACACACACACACACACACACACACACACACACACACACACACACACACACACACACACAC